>PVHX01004746.1:0-121234 GCA_004024805.1 Geosciurus inauris
ACTGAGCCACATCCCCAGCCCTGTTTTGTGTTTTATGTAAAGACAGGGTCTCACTGAGTTGCTTAGCGCCTCGCCTTTGCTGAGGCTGGCTTTGAACTCAGGATTCTCCTGTCTCAGCCTCCCAAAGTGCAGGGATTACAGGCATGCACCACCGCACCTGGCTTCTCCTGTATATTTACATTTCAAACTACAGTGTGGTATAACCCATTGCTCACTCATTCTAATCTACCATGACCACTCTTCTTCTTTGCAACCAGAATGCAACAAACAGTGCCATGCCAAGCTATGAGGTAAAAGTAAAATTCAGAGTTATAATTCTGCCTTTACTTAAAATTTGGATATTTCTCATGATTTTTGTATTCATTCTGATATTTTAAAACATTGCATTAAAATATTTATTTTGGCCGGGTACAGCACTGCACATCTTGTGATCTCAGGTTCACAAGTTGGAGGCCAGCCTCAGCAACTTATTTAGACCCAGACTCAAAATTTTAAAAAGGGCTGGGAATATCCCTCAGTGGTAAAGTGCCCCTGGGTTCAGTCCCCAGTACCAAAAAAAAAGTGACATTTTGTCTCCAAAGCAGAATATTTCAATCTAGTTCCAGCTGATAAGTATGAATTCCTGTACTTTTGAAATAAGTGTCTCTAGACTCTTTCTGATGTAAGGCAGATGTTACTATGGAAGAATAGCTCCTTAGCTACTAGAATCCTTTAACCGAACAGTTTTTGTGGGACAGCTTAGTGAAATGGAGGAAGAGTCAGGCTAATGCAACCTGAATTCTAGCAGCAGGTATTTGCTATTAGATTTCTTGTATAGGCAGTGGGTAGGTATGTTTTAATACTTTGAAAACATAAGACTGAGAGAAATAGGTTATAAAAGGTTATCTTTATATATAAAAATTTAAATTTTCAAAATGTACTCCTTTTCTTAACCTGGCATTTTAATATCTAGATCAGTGGCATCTTTCCACTGTCGTGGGGTAGGTAGCCATCATGGCATAGCTGCACCAACTTGGTTACACCTATTCATATATCCATTCATAATTCTGTACACTGTTGGGACTATGTTAAGTTTAAATGCAATTTTAAAGGTCTTCAAAATGACCACACTGATTTAGTATATAATAAATATAGCATTACTAAGATTTTAAAAAGGTCTAAGCCTTAAAAACCTGTTACAATAAGTATAAAATAATCTTAAGTTTTGATAATGCGTTTTTATGGTGCATATTTTTAATTGACACTTTGTTGATTTGTGAGAGCTCCTTATGTTTAGGAAATTAACCATTCTGTTAAATGCAACGTGAATTATTTTCTTTAGCTTACTACATGGCTACCTGCCTTTTAATATTGTAATACTATTTATGGGTTTGTTGGTATTGTTTTAATGAAGGGTTTTGAGGGATGAGACCAAGAACAAAGGGCACCTATCAATACTGAAATGACTGAATTCCTGAAAAACCAAACCACAAGCTCAACATCATAGGTTGTTTTCCCCCTAAATCTTATATTGTGCTCTGTGCATTTTCTTACCCTGACCTTTTTTTGTTTGCGTTAGCATTTCCTACAGGCAGAATAAGGGCTTTCAACTCACTGTGATTGAAGAGGTAGCGGAAGAGGGCTAAGATGCTCAGACCTGGAGGGTACCAGATAGGTCTCTGTGGTCAAAAATACTCCCTTTTGCTCTCCATATACCCTTTAAATCAAATAGGGTGGTGTTTGTTCTGCTTTGCTTTAAAAAAAATTGAAGTAAAATTTAAATTCAGTAAACTGCAAAGACCTTAGGTATTAAATCTGGTGAATTTTGAGAAGTGTCATTTTAACATCCAAAAGTTTTAGAATTTTATCATTTTTTTTGACAGTTTCATCAACCTTCAGATGTATACACTGACAATTTTTTCACATTATGAGTAAGTAAATATTTTTTCTTTTACAACTTTGGCTTTTTAAATAAACATTTGTTCATAAATATTTAATTCAACTGGTACTTACTTATAGATCAAAAATCTAATATTTTTCTATAACTTTTTCATTATCCCCTTACACTAACTGTTGCATAAGTCAGTCTTTTCTCATTCTTTGCAAATGACCTTTATTCTTGTATATACTTCTATTTTTATGGGCATTTCATTGCTTTGTATTGTGCATGAATACCATGCCATTTTAACTATAATTTTACTAGACCTTTTTATTATCTGGTAGGAAGAGTACTCCCTTATTATAGCTAATTTTATAAAATATGAATATCTCCTTCAGTTGAGCTTTTGAATTATATGATTTACAATATTTACCTGCCAAATAAAAATCCTGTTAATACATTGATTGTGTTGTTGTATAGATGAATTTGAAGGCCATGGATATCGTAAGCAGAGATGAGTTCCATTTCAGGAACATGCTACATCTTTCTATTTATATAAGTGTTTATAATGCCCCCAGTATAGTTTTACGGTTTCTTTCATATGGTCTACATCTTTCTTAAATTGATTCCTGCCTGAGCCTGTTGGTTCACGCCTATAATCCCAGCAACTTGGGAGGCTGAGACAGGAGGATCTCAAGTTTGAGGCCAGCCTCAGCAACTCAGTGAGATCCTTAGCAACTTAGTAAGACCTTATCTTAAAATAAAAAATAAAAAGGACTGGAGATGTGGCTCAGTAGCAGAGTGCCTATAGGTTGTTTCCAGTGTCAATAAAAAAAAATTTGATTTTCTGTTTTATATTTCTTCTTTTTAAACTTGTTGTAGTTAGTTATACATGACAGTAGACTTGTTTTACATTTCTTACTGCTGTAATAAGCTACCTCCCCACCCCTCAATATAGTTTATACTCTCTTAGTAGGCAACTGGCTTTATTCACTTAAAAAATTATTTCAATTTCTATCATTTCCACCAGATGGCAATCTTGGGCATGCCAATTTGTAAACCTGCTGAGAACTCTGGTGACAAGGCAGTGACTGGCCAACCTACCAAGAGCCCAGAAGTTCAAGGACAAAAAGGTTGTTTTTTGTTTGTTTTTGTAAACCTGAAAGAAAAATGAGCCCAACAGCACATAGTTATATTTATACTTGTATTAACTCTTAATCTTTTAGCTATTTAGTGGAGGCAAAGAAAAGGTATCACCATGCCCTTCAAATTCATGTTTTTCCCTGTTGATGCAATAAACACCTGTGGCTTCTTGGTAGTAGTTGTGGTTTTATTCCAGCATCTCTCGTGGGTAAAGGCCAGCTTTAATGTGTCATTATTGTTTCAATTCTCCTAAAAGTACCACTTAATCAGCAGTTACTGGATTTCTGAATGTATGTATAAGAACATCTCATGACTGTTTTTTGCCATTCCTACATCTCTTCTGAAATGAGTTAGTGTTTATACTTAATGTGAAAGGAAGTATGGTTGTAACCCACTCGCCTGTTCTACATGAACACAAACCTAAAACCCCCTTTAACGAAGCCATTTTGGCTTAATTTAGGTAAATTTCCAAGACCTACATTGAGGAACATAGAAATAGTTAATCACTTGGTCAGGCCATGCTTTGGCTCAAGTATTTTCTAATAGGTGTTCTTCCAAGTGGACAAAAACATAGTACTTTGGGACAATAGTACATTGTGTAGGCTACTCCTCCTCTTGTACCACTTCTTATGATTCCATTTGTTAGTCAATGTGCTTTTATAATCAGGAAGTGCTAAGTGACAGCACCCATTGAGTAACTAAGTACATTTTCTTTCTGAGAGGTGATATTCCCACAGTGAGTTTGAAAAGTGCAAGAAAATATGGTAGGAAAAAGGAAACAAAACATTTGGTTCTTGAGCACAAAGGTATACCAAGGTTAATACTTGCCTTTCCAAAGAAAACTGAAATAAGTCTTCCAAGAAATGATGTAGCAAACATTTTGAAGGATAATAGGTAATCTCTTTTAGTGAAAATCATAGAAAAGTTTCCTCTCAGTTCTGGATCCCTGGATAATTCTATTATGTAGTTATGTGGAATATCAAACTTTTTTAGTGTATTTATTTAATCTAAGAGTGACTGTTGAAATAGACTTACTGGAATCTCATCACTGACTCTAGCTTTTAGTGTACTAAGACATCTATAAGTAAAGACCAAATTGGAGTTCGTTAGAATTAGGTGCTTTCCACATGTTTCAGAATAGTTAGAGATTAACTTCAATCATCTAAATAGAATCATCACTTAAATTCTAGAAGGTTGGCTATGTAAAAGTATCTTTGAAGCCACAACTTTTTTTTTTCAATAGTGGGAAGTGAACCCAGGGCCTTGCACATGCCAAACAAGCAGTTTACCACTGAGCTGTATCCTCAAACCCTTATAAAATTATCTTTGAGAAAGAAGGAATTCCTTTCTAATAACTCATGAGTATGTTTTGTTAGTAAATGCATGCGCACACACATATAAATAAATGCATACATACATACTCATGTATATTTTTTTAGGGCTTGTGGCTTTTTCAGGATTAGCCACGCATGAATCTTACAGTGAAGACAGAATGTTCATATGAGACAGTATGTTATGCTACTCTAGTAAAATGTCTTTTACCATCAGAAACATATACATCAATACCAATTGCTTTAATATTAGAAAAACATAGGCCAATGTAAGCTACATTTTCTCGACTGATTTCACATCAAACAGCATACATACAGCTGCTTGTCCATGAGAGATGAGTGGCCAATAAAGCAAACACTGAATGATGTGTAATTTTACATCTTCAGAAGTTTTAACAGTCCTGAAGATTTGTCATTTGTGTGTTCTTCAAAAACAGAGTAATAAATTTTATAGTTGGATAGATCTTTAAGTACATACTTATGGAATCTCGAAGTTGGAAAGAACCTGAGTGTCTTATGTTCCTGCAGCGGGTTTGTTCTAGCCTGGGGTGGAGTCTGCTTCCAACTGTGAACAGCTCTGCCTGAGCTAGTTGCGGGTGGTTCCTTCCTCTCCTTTGCCTTATTAACTCTTGGAGCCAGACATTAGCCACAGCTATTGTGTTGAATCCCAGCATCTTTCCTATCCCTGTTATTTTATTCACTACATATCATGACTGTACCTGTATTTACCTCTGGGACATTTTTCTACAAGTATGCTCTCATTTTCTCCGATATTATTTATTTCTTGAAAGTATATGACCCCACATAGAACACTCCTGGATAGTGGAACTGTCTCATTCTCTGATCTAATTAATACCCTTCTTTCTTTCTGTGTAACACCCCAATATTGTACTAGCTTTCTGACAACCACAGGATACTACTTTCAGTCCTTTGAACTTTTGCTTTTCTTTTCTTTGGAGGGGGCAGTGCCGATGATGGAAACCAGGGCCTCACATAGGGTAAGCTATGGTCTACCACTAAGTTACACCTTGTTTTTTTTTTCTCTTGTTTTTGTTGTTTTAGGCACATCTCCCTTCTCTTTCTGTATCTATATTGTACTTCAGTAAAAAGTCATTTTTAAAATAGTCCTGATGTATTAAAAGAAAATCAAAGCTACCACTTGGTCTGCAACTTGAGGGTCATAGCCGGCGTGGTGGCTCACACCTGTAATCCCAGCACTTTGGGAGGCTGAGACAGAATCACAAGTTCAAAGCCAGCCTCAGCAACAGCGAGGCTCTAAGCAACTCAGTGAGATCCTGTCTCTACATAAAACACAAACTAGGGCTGGGGATGTGGCTTAGTGGTAGAGTACCCCTGAGTTCAATCGCTGGTGCCAAAAAAAAAAAAAAAATGCAGCAGTATAGATTGTACAAGATAGAACAGTGTCTCATCCAAGAGGATGCCATTCACATCATAGACATGGGGACTTATATGTAGCAGCAACTAGAATAATTTCAACAAATATCTGACCAGTGGTGCTGTTTGAGTGTGGAGAGGAAGTGAAGTGCATGTAGGCAAATCCTAAAGGAACAGCTTTGGCTTTTTTGCCTTGAGTTGAGACTTGGAAGAGCCAGTGACTCGCTCAGGATGCCCTTTTAACTCTTGTTTTCTAGATTTCCTACATTATAAGGGCTCAAAAAATAGTAAGTGGGAAAGGGTGGAAAGGAGAGATGCCCCAGATAGAGACAGGTTTATAAATTTCTGCTGGTATATGTAGTGTATGTAATGTAGATACAGATAATATAATTTACACATTATGTATGCTATGCTTCAATTAAAATTTAAAGAGCCTTGGCTGATACAATAACCCTCTCATATTTGTTTATATAGCTTCTTTATAATTCAGGTAGAACACACGAAAATAGTTGAATAGATGTAATGGGCATACTCTGGAGAGTATAAGATAGGTTACATGTTGTACAGAAGAAAAAAAATCACTGTTGGCACCCCTTTGAGAGCTAGGCAGTAGGTTAGAGTAAGCTAACAATCAGACCCGTATTGGTTCAAAGTTTTATTACTTGGTCATGTGTCATCCAGGCCGAGTGTTCCAGGTCAGCGGCTTCTATTTTCCATGTGGTTTCTCAGCTCTGAGCTTTGTCCATCTTGTGGCTTTTGTCATCTGTATACGACCAGCAGAAGAGGGAGGAGAGGAAGGAAGAGATAGTCCAGCTTCTTAAAGCCTCAATTTGAGGGTGGCACATTTTGTTTCTGTTCACACTTAATTGATGAGAACTAGCCACGTGGCCACACTTAAAGGAAGTATGAGGGGTGAGACTGAGAAATTGCTATCCCTGGCTGGGTATACCAGCTACTGTTCACTTCTGTGGAAGATGGGGAGCACACATTGGAGGGCAGCTGGCTATTTCTGCCACAGGCAGCTTTCCCTCCCGCCCTCCCTCCTCCTTTCCTATTGTCCTGAGTCTGGAAATCTAACCAATTGTTTGAGAAATATGTCCTTTAGTAAAAGAAAAAAAATGGGAGCACTTCTTTTAGACCCAATGAGCTAATTATAAAAAAATTTTTTTAATAAGACATTATAGTTTTGTATAACATTAAAGTTCATTTTGACATGATCATACAGGAATGGATATAGTTTGATCCAATTCGGTCCACAATTCTTCCTCTTTTCTCCTCCTTCCCCTTGTTCCCTTTCCTTTACTGATCTTCCTTCTATTTAGAGTTTTTTTTAATTAGTGCTTTATAGATACATATAAAAAGAAAATTCACTGTACATATATGAATATGCATAGGATAGTTTGGCCCATTTCATTCTACCCTTTCCTCTTTTTCTCATCCTTTCTTCCTCTTCCTTCCTCAACAGGTAGCCATTCTTCAGAGCAGTAAAAATAGATTTCACTGTTAGGGGGAGATGCATACTCATTGACTGAGAAAACTAGTGATGATTTCAGCACAGCTTCGAGCACAAGAATGCCCCAGCCTGAATTACTGAAATTAATAACACTGAGCAGGATGTGGTGGTGCACGACTATAGTTCCAGAGGTTGGTCCCCAATGCCAGTTCATGCCAATTTAATAAGGAGGACATAGTTTTGAGAAAAAGGAAAAGGTTTACTGCTTTGATAGCAAAGGAGACACACAGGAACTCCTGTCCCAGAGGCTGTGATTCTGCCCATAAGGGAGAGCAGAGGACTTTTAAAGAAGTTCTTCAAAGGATGCATTCCATGCGTGCCCTGATTGGGGGGATGGGGATGTGTAGGGTTAGGGTCCCAGCTATACCCAGATAGTCACTTCCTAGATCTTGCCAGTGACATCTCCTAGATCTTCCCACCATCTTCCCATGGTGGGTGTGTGCTCAAGGACAGATGACTAGGCATAAGATGAGAAAAGGTGATCTTGTTCCTTGCCCCAAGGTTAGGAGGGGGAGGGGGAGAAGAAAAACAGATCCCTTTTAAAATAAGCAGCGAGGGCTATATTCAAAAGGTGGAGTGGACATGACATTACTATAAAAATACCAGTTTGTTTGACTAGAGGCACAAACCACAAAAAAGAGGCTTTAGAACCAATGAAGATCTGAATAAGTCTTAACTCTTGTAAGACTTTTAAGCAATTAAAAGCATAAGAAAATCAGCAGAAAGCACAAGATTATCTTGATAAAACAAGATCTTTGTTCTTTAAGCCAGTACTTTGTAGACTCTACTAAAAGTGGGCAGTCATTGCCAGACTGTTGGATCCTATTTATAAATGCATTTTAAAAGTTCCTTTAAGTTGCTCCAGAATTTAAGCATTACTAAACTTTGGCATCAGACATAGTACAAAACCCATTTGACAATTTAAGGAGGCAGTGAAGCCCCTTGCTGACAGTTAATTTTTGAAAATACTGCTAGATTTTATGAATAACAAAAACAACTCCACAATTTTTAACTCATTGTAAAATTATGCCATTTCAGAAATCAGAAATAGAACTTAAACATAGGTTATCATCTGTTATTTCCCTTGTCTTATCTCAGGCCTGGAACCAGGAAAATATAGGGTCTCTTGTAAATTTCCAACTCTCTCTCTCTTTTTTTTGGTAACAGGGATTGAACCCAGGGTTGCTTAACCACTGGGCCACATCCTCAGCCCTTTTTAAAATATTTTATTTAGAGATAGGGTCTCACTGAGTTGCTTAATGCCTTGCTAAATTGCTGAGGCTGGCTTTGAACTCAAAATCCTCCTGCCTCTGCCTTCTGAGCTGCTGGAATTACAGGCATGTACCACCACATCCAGCATTCAACTCTGTTGAACAGTTAGTATTTTAGACAAAAGGTCACTAGACTGGGATCCAAGGAGTTCTTTTTAAGGGGACAGCAGGACCTCAACTGGACCTTGGTGGGTTCTTGAGTTAATGCTGCTGAAAAGAATTTCAGGACACATCAAAAGCAAGGCACAGCAAAGGTACACACACCCCAAAGACAAGGCGCTGACATCTCTCACCTATAAGAGAAGATGAGTGATACCAACAGTAGTATCTCTTGAAGTGTAGAAGTTTCTATTTTCCTACTCATCAATATTTTCTGTTTTGGTGCTTACTTTTATGCTTTGTGTCTTTTCTTTTGGAACACTTTACCACTGAGCCGCATTTCCAGCTGCCCTCACCCCTCACTTTGTTTTTTGGTACTGGGGATTGAACTCAGAGCTACTTGACCGCTGAGCCACATCCCCATCCCTATTTTGTGTTTTATGTAGAGACAGGGTCTCACTGAGTTGCTTAGCATCTCGCGCTTGCTGAGGCTGGCTTTGAACTTGTGATTCTCTGGTCTCAGCCTCCCAAAGTGCTGGGATTACAGGCCTGTGCCACTGCTCCTGGCCCCTCCCCCGCTTTTTGAGACAGAGTCTATGTTGCTGAGGCTAGCCTTGAACTTGTGATCCTTTTGCCTCAGCCTCCCCAACCTCTGGTGTAATTATTCAGTGCAATGCTACTCATCAATAAAAATGAAAGAGCTATCAGTAATTACAATAATGTGATGAATCTCAAAATGTGCTGAATAAAAGAAGTTGCACAAGGAGTATATACTATATAGTCATGATTACCAGAAGGGGTATTTCTGCCTTGTTTCTTCTCTATCCTCCATCTCAAGATGAATTTAAAGATTTTAATATCTGTTTACACTGTGTTGTGACTTAGTTTACAAAGTACATTTCAGTATATGTGTGTTCTTAATTGATGGAATGACATTAATTTTTATAACCTGTCTTCATAGTTTTTCCAGATCTGTAACATGTACCTGAATTCTTAAGATGTTTTCTATCCATTTGGCAACTAACCTTGATTTACAAAGAAAGGACTAGCTGACAGGTACTCTCTAATGCAGATTTGACAGGATAGCTTTGTGCTGACACATGTTGTTTCTTTGGGTAGAGATGATAAAACTAAAGAGATTGTGTTTATTAGTTCAAAATCTGTTATACAGACTGGATTACTTTGCTTAGTTGCTGCAATAAAAGCAATAAAAAGGAACAAAGGACTGGTACCAGGTGGCACAGATCCTACCTAGGGTGGAAAGAAGCTAGGCCATAATGCTTCCTGCTCCAGAAATATTCAGTCAAATTCAGAGTGAAATTGTAGAAAAATAGGTTTTATTCAAAGCCAACTCTGAAGGAAGATGGAAGAAACTAAATTGTTTCAAATGTTTCATCTCTCAGCCTGGTGTGGTAGCACACACCTGTAATCCCAGCAACTCTGGAAGCTGAAGCAGGAGGATCTGAGTTCAAAGGTAGCCCCGCAATTTAGCAAGGCACTAAGCAACTCAGTGCGACCATGTCTGTAAGGAAAATATAAAATAAGGCTGAGTGAGGATGTGGCTCAGTGCTTGAGTGCCCCTGATTTCAATGCCTGGTACTCCCACCCCCCCAAAAAGTTTCATCTCTGAAAAGCTCTAGGTCTAGGAAAACTTTTAAAGGGGAGAAAGGATGCATTAAGACAAAAGATAGAATTTCACAGGTTTTGAGCAGGTTTTGCTTTCAAGTCATTGTGTCCTAAAGGAGTTTGATAGGTTTTTGCTCCTTCTAAGTCCCTAGGCTTCTGGGGCTGACATCTGTATCTTCCTGATACAATGGAGAGAGTACACCTAAATTCAGTCTGTTGCCCTATTAATGGAATATTCAACAGTATGGGTGAATCTCAAAAGCATCATGCTAAATCAAAGAAGACACAAAGACTATATACCATATCAAATTCTAGAAATTCTATCTGAAATTCTAGAAAGGGCAAAATTGTAGTGATAGCAGATCAGAGGTGGCTTAGTGATTGAGTGAACCCGAGTCAATCCCTGTACTCGCAGTCCCGCCTCCCACCCCCCAAAAAAAGTAGATCACATGTTGCCCCAGGCTTGGGTAGGAAGGTGGGATGGGCTGAATCTTTGTAAGGTGATGTAACAATTCTGTATCCTGGTTGTGGTGGTAATTACATAACTGTATACATGTGTCAAAGCTCATTAAATACACATCTCAAAAGGTGAGTATGCATATTACACTTCATAATGCTTAATAGTTTTGAAAAGAGAAATGTACCAATGTAGATGTTAGGTTTATGAGTATTATTTCAAATCTGCTCTATGTTTGATAATTTTCATTTTAAAATAGCCCCTTTCACAAAGGAACTGGAAAGTGACAAAAGAGTACTCTGAATGTTATGCCCTGAAGTACTTTTTTTTTTTTTTGGTACCAGGGATTGAACTCAGGAGCACTCGACCACTGAGCCACATCCTCAGCCCTATTTTGTGTTTTATGTAGAGACAGGGTCTCACTGAGTTGCTTAGCACCTCGCCATTGCTGAGGCTGGCTTTGAACTCATGATTCTCCTGCCTTAGCTTCCCTAAGTGCTGGGATTACAGGTGTGCACCACTGCGCCTGGCTCTTAAGGTACTTTTTTTTTAATTAAAAAAAATGATATTTACTTAGAAGCATTCATAATGTCAACAAAACAGCTGCAGCTTTTTTTCCCTGCAATTATAGAGTGGTATTCAGTTAACAGAACAATTATTTCATATAAGCATCAGAGACAATTGAAGGTGCACAACTACCATTCCCATATATAACTAATTTGTGCTGTGCACCAACAAGAACCTGCTTTAAATTTCCATGCCAGGGGCCGAGGATATAGCTCAGTTGGTAGAGTGCTTGCCTCCCATGCACAAGGCCCTGGGTTCAATCCCCAGCACCACACACACAAATCAGATTTTAAAAAGCCGGGCGCGATGGCACACGCCTATAATCCCACCACTTTGAGAAGCCAAGACAGGAGAATGGCGAGTTCAAAGCCAGCCTTAGCAACGGCGAGGCACTAAGCAACTCAGTGAGACCCTGTCTCTACATAAAACACAAAATAGGGCTGGAGATGTGGCTCAGTGGTGGAGTGCCCCTGAGTTCAATCCCCAGTAACAACAACAAAAAAAATTTCCATGCCAATTTACAACCCCCACACTGTACCAGGCAAGGTTAGTGGCTATTGAAAATACCCCAGGACAGGGCTATTTAAATACACATTCAGTTGTATATTACCTATACAAGACATGGTGCAGTTTAAAAACAAATCTTAGGCAGCCTTACATTTCTTTTTTTTTTCTTTAAAAGGAGTGCATTGTGGGCAGGGGGTTAAATGCTTTATAGATAAGAAAAAAAAACTGTGCTATAACCAGCTTATTCATTATCATCATCTTCATCCTCCTCTTCCTCCTCCTCATTTTCCTCCTCTTCCTTCTTTTTGTTGCTTTTTTCAGCCTTGACAACTCCCTTTTTTGCTGCATCAGGTTTTCCTTTAGCTCAGTAGGCAGCAATATCCTTTTCATATTTTTCCTTCAGCGTGGCAGCTTTCTTTTCATAAGGCCGCTTGTCATCTGCAGCAGTGTTAGTCCACATCTCTCTCCGTTTCTTTGCAATATCACCAATGGATGGGCCAGGATGCTCTTTGATTTGGGGGCGATACTCAGCAAAGAACAAGAAGAAGGCCAAAGGAGGCCTTCTGGGTACATTGGGATCCTTGAAATTCCTTTTTGTTTCCCCTGTAGGAGGGATATAGGTTTTCATTTCTCTGCCATGTCTTCAAATTTTCCTTTCTTGTTAGCAGACATGGTCTCCTACCTCTCTGAGCTTCTCTGAGAACTTCGTAGAAAACTGAGAAGTTGACTGAAGCATATGGTGCTGCTTCTTGTGCTCCTCCCAGCAAAGTTTGCACAAAGAATGCATATGATGACATTTTGCCTCTTGACCTCATAGGATCTCCTTTGCCCATGTTTAGTTGTTTTTCCTCAGCGAGGCACAGAGTCGCCCAGTGCCCATTCAGCTCTCACTTGCCCCGACACCATCTCCATGGAGCTCCATGGAGCCCTGGGATATTTTTCACATGGACACCTCCTCATCTACTCACCTCACCTGCTTAAGGTAAGTAGCACCAGGGACTTACTGTTTATGTATTTATTTGCAGTTATGTGTATGTATGTATATGAATATATTTGCTATCTAAGTAATTTAATGATTTTCTTGAGAAACTGCTACAGTAATGATGGAATTGAAGTGAGGCCAAAGTTAGTATAAAATGCTTTGCCAAGTAACTCATATGGAATGAATTATGTGATATGAAATTCATCAAGACTGCTTTATTTCATAATCCTATCTGCTGCTGGGCATGGTGGCACATACCTGTAATCACTTCCACTAGAGAAGCTGAAGGAGGATCACAAGTTTGAGGCCAGTCCTCAGCAAATTAGGAAGGCCCTAAGCAACTTAGCAAGACTGTCATTAACATAGACCAAATGCATTTGTGTCTTTCCACAATGTCAGAATTTACTGAATAACAAAAAATTCATAGGCTATACCATTTTCATTAGTAGCACTGAATACTTACAGAGAACCTAGTAATCATAAACTGGGCAATCACAGTTTCTTTTATTGCAATCTTAATTTCATCTATAACACTCAGGTCACACAGCACACTTCACACACACACACACACTCACACACATAAAACAGAAAGGTAAAAAAGGGTTAAGGCAGACATAGGGGTTCAGAAGGCTGAACTGACAGCAAAGGCAGAAAGTAGATATGAATTCAGAGTCCCTGTACCTGTAGGTGGTCAGATAAGATTACAAACCAGCCAAAGATCCCAGGGCACAGAGCTGTCAAAGCTCAGGAACTTACTCCAGGCCAAGATCTGGACAGATTAAGGGATAAATGGATGGCAGTTTCACAGTATCAGTTTGGAGTTTCAGCTTGAGGTGTCAGCTTAGAGTGGAACTTTTGTGAACGTCAGGGGCAAGAGAAACTGCATTCTGCTAAAGCCCCAGGACAGAGATTCAGAGGTTTATTGCTGTAACAATTTTCCCAGGCAAGGCTTGTGATCACTTCATGGGGTCAAGGTGCCACCATGTTCTGTTTCAGGGTGTTCCTCCTTTTGTGGATCTTTTGTTTTGTACCGGGGATTGAACTACTCAGGGACACTCGACCACTGAGCCACATCCCCAGCTCTATTTTGTGTTTTATGTAGAGACAGGGCCTCACTGAGTTGCTTAGTGCCTCTCCGTTGCTGAGGCTGGCTTTGAACTCGTGATTTTCCTGTCTCAGCCTCCCTAAGTGCTGGGATTACAGGCGTGCTCCACCATGCCTGGCTCCTTTTATGGGTCTTGAGTGAGGGGGTTGTTTGGTGGTCTGATGTGTTTACTGGTGGGTTCAATAAGTTCATGTACCCCGTTTTTCCAATAGATATGCCCATCATATGCCCATGTATCCATGTGCTTCTGATTAATTTGGTAAGATTGAACTCAGGGGCACTTGACCACTGAGCCATATCTCCAGCCCTATTTTGTGTTTTATGTAGAGACAGGGTCTCACTGAGTTGCTTAGCGCCTCTCAGTTGCTAAGGCTGGCTTTGAACTCACGATTCTCCTGTCTCAGCCTCCCTAAGTGCTGGGATTACAGGTTTGCGCCACCGTGCCCGGCTTTATTATCACAATTAATTTATCAGTTTTATGCTGTATGGTTGTGCCAGGCAGATGGCGGTCATTTACTTGTACAAATAAGGTAGAGTCGGGGGCTGGGATTGTAGCTCAGCGGTAGAGCGCTTTGCCTTGCATACGTGAGGTTCTGAGTTCGATCCTCGGCACCACATACAAAGCAATACAATAAAGACATTGTGTCCATCAACAACTAAAAAATATTAAAAAATAAAAATAAAAATAAGGTAGAGTCATTCTACTTTAGCACTTAAACTCAAAATGGAGTAGCTTATGGCAAACAATTGCTTTATAAAATGGAATTAAAAAGGTTTAGGCACAGCCTGAAAACTGCTTTTCTAAACATCATGGAGTAACTCAAGAATAGGGCAGAGCCTGCTTTCTACAGAGACCTTGTCTCAAAATTTAAAAAATTAAAAGGTCAGGGCATATAGCTCAATAGTAAAACCACCCTGAGTTCACTTCCCAGTACTAAAAAAAAAAAAAAAAAATCCTATCTGCTATCCTCAGCCAAAGATCTATTTATTAAAATCTGTCTTGTAAAATGTGAAGAGGTAAACCAAGTGGTAGGTAGCCCATGCTGGTAATCCCTGCCTTGGCCCCGGAGGCTGAGGTAGGAGGATTGCAAGTTACAAGCCAGCTTTAACTATTTATTTATTTATGGCACTGGAGATTGAACTCTGGGGTACTCAACCACTGAGCCACATCCCCAGTTCTATTTTGTGTTTTATGTAGAGACAGGGTCTCACTGAGTTGCTTAGTGCCTTGCCATTGCTGAGGCTGACTTTGAACTCGTGATTCTCCTGTCTCAAATCTCCCAAAGTGCTGGGATTACAGGCTTACACCACTGCGCCCGGCTCAGCTTTAGCAAGTTAGGGAGGCCCTAAGTAACTTAGTGAGACCCTGTCTCAAAGTAAAAAATAAAAAGGGCTAGGGATGTGGCTCCATGGTTAAGTGTCCCTGGGTTCAATCCCCAGTACCAGAAAAAAAAAAAAGAACTATCATATGATATTGGTAATCCCACTGCTGGTTATATGTCCAAAGAATTGAAAGCATGGTCTCAAAAAGATTTTCACATTGATATTCATAGCAGTATTTTTCACAAAGAACAAAAGATGGAAGCAAACAAATATCTGACAGATGAATTGATAAACAAAATATACAAGGAAAATTGATTTAGTCTTGAAAGGGGAGGAAATGGGGCTGGGGAGATAGCTTGCCTAGCACGCACAAAGCCCTGGGTTCAATCCCCAGCACCACCACCACCACCAAAAAAAAGGAGAGGGGGAGGAGATTCTGTCACATATTATATTATAACATGGTTGAACTTGAGGACATTATGCTAAGTAGAATAAGTCTGTTAGTCTCAAAAAAGACAAACATTGGCTGGGTGCAATAGTGCATGCCTGTAATCTCATCTGCTTGAGAGGCTGAGGCAGGAGGATCACAAGTTTAAGGCCAGCCTCAGCAATTTTGTGAGGCCCTAAGCAACTTAGTGTCTCAAAATTTAAAAATTAAAAATAGGGGCTGGGGATATAGCTCAGTTGGTAGAGTGCTTGTCTCACATGCACAAGGCCCTGGGTTTAATTCCCAGCACCACAAAAATAAATAAATAAAAATTAAAAATAGGATCAGGGATGTAGCTCAGTGGCAAATCCCTGGATTCAATTCCTAGTTCCAAAAAAAAAAAAAAAAAAAAAGAGAATTACTTTATTACTTTATAATCATACTTATATAAGATATTTACTTATAATAGTCAGACTCATAGAGGAAGTCAAATTAAAAAGTCAAATAAGCCAGGTGTAGTGGTGCGTGTCTGTAATCCCAGCACTTTGAGAGGATGAGACAGGAGAATCACGAGTTCAAATCCAGCCTCAGCAACAGATGAGGCACTAAGCAACTCAATGAGTCCCTGTCTCTAAATAAAACACAAAATAGGGCTGGGGATGTGGCTCAGTGGTCGAGTACCCCTGAGTTAATCCCTGGTACCAAAAAAAAAAAAAAAAAAAGGTCAAATAAGAAAGTGGTTACCAGGAGCTAGGGAAAGGAGGGAGAGGGGACTTGTTTGATGGATATACTGTTTCAGATTTGCAAGACAAAAAGTTCCAAAGGTAAGTTTCATAAGAATGTGAATATACTTAACACTAATGAACTATATACTTTAGAAGGGCTAAGATGGTAAATTTTATGTGTGTGTGTGTGTGTGTGTGTGTTTACCACAATAAAAATAGTTAAGGTGCAAGATAGATTATTTGCATTAGTAGCCCAATTAAAAGCCATTTGTACCCATGTTTTCTGCCCATTCTTAAACTCATCACACTCTGACTCTGGGCATGGCTTATAAAGTATAGTCAAAAAATGGTATGTGGCTTCTAAGACTAGGTCACAAATAAAAAATAAAGCTTATCCTTCACTTTCTCTCAAAATTGAGACATTCACCTTTGGGAACAAGCCACATGCTACAAGGCAGCCCAAAGTAGCCAATATAGAGATACCACACTTTGGGGATCCATGCAGAGAACTAACTGCTGACTCTGAGCATCAGCTTCACCTAGGAAGAGAGATGGATGGCAAATAAGCACATAAAAAGATAGCCAATGTCAGCAGTCATCAGGGAAGTACAAATTAAAGAGATATCACTATCCACTCACTAGAATCACTCAACTTCATCAAACTGAACACAGCAAATGCTGTGAAGGATGTAGAAGAATGTGTGTTCTCACCTCTTGTCATGGTTTGGATATGAGGTGTCCCCCAAAGGTGCATATTAATGCAAGAATATTCAGAAGTGAAATGATTAGATTATAAGAGCTGTAACCTAATTGGTCCATTCAGAACAATATGGTGGGCCATCTGTGCACTGAAATCTCTGAAACCATGAGCCCCAAATAAACTTTCCTGCCTCTAAATTGTTCTCAGGTATTTTGGTCACAGCAACAAAAATCTGACTGAAACAGAAATTGGTACTGAGAGTGGGATTGTGGCTTTGTGTAAACTGACCATGTGGTTTAGAAACCTTTAGAACTGGGTTGTGGAAAGAATGTTGAAAAGTTTAGAGATGCAGGTTGGAAAAGCTTTAGAATGTTGCAAGCAGAGCTTCATGGGTGATTCTGGTGGGAGCTCAGAAGACCAGAATGCCAATAAGAATTCTGTGTTTTTGAGGTTTCAGAGGAAAATAATGATTCTATTGGGAATTGGACTAGAGGCCTCTTGTGTTATGTTCTGGCCAAAAAAAAAAGGAAAGAAAGAAAAAAAATGTATTCTATCTGTCTCTGTCTGTCTGTCTGTCTATCTATCTATCTATCTATCTATCTAGGGCTGATGTTGTAGCTTAGTGATAGAGCACTTGACTAGCATCTGTGAGGCACTGGGTTTGATTCTCAACACCACATATACATAAATAAAATAAACATCCATTAACAACTAAAAGAATTATCTATTTATCCATGTCCTGCCACTCTGTGTGAGTCAGAATTTAAAAGAGATGAACTAATTAAACTGATGGAAGATATTTCAAGGCAGCATAGCCTTCAGTCGGTGGCATGGAGATTGTTGGCAACTTTTAGCCAGATTTACTTTGAGAATCCACAGCAGAAAGCTGAGCTAAAGGATTTTAAAAACTGTGCAGTTTGGTCAGAACAGAAAAGTACAATAGAGCTGGGGCCAAGGAAGGTGTGCTTGCTGAAGATATTACAGCCCCTAAGAAGATGCTAAGTGCTTTGCTCAGAGACATTAAGAAAGATGGCTTAGAGGCATCTCAGGAATTTACAGGGGCACATCTACTGTAGCCTGTAGAATGCAGAAGTTTGAAAAGAGATCATGGGGGCTCCCACTCACACAGGGGAGCCTAGGAAGTTGTTTCACCATTGCTGAGCCACACTAGTCCTCAGAGGCTGTTGCAGGCATGATTTCAGGGGGTTCAAATATTGTGTGAGCTGGCAGCAGACCTTGGCGTTATCCACCATGATGCTGGTTCTGCAGGAACACGGAATGCTGGAGTTAAGGGTTCATGGAGGCTTCCACTGAGATTTCAAAGGAAGGCCTGGGAGGCCAGGCAAAGTGTAGCAGTGTTGGAATCCCTGTGGGCTATCCCTGAGAGGACAATTCATGCAGCTGTGAAGGTGAAACTGAAGCTGGAATGCTGACCCCAGGAATTAAGAGATCCCAGTAATGTGAGTTGTCTGCCAAGAAAAGCTGCTGGCCTTGGAGAGATCCAGGCTAAATAAAAGACAGCCCATGTGTGCTGCAACTGGCAAGGCCAGAGAGGCAGGGCTGCCCATGCCCTTTGGAAATACTGTCTTACAGCCAAGTGTCCGAGATGCCATAACTCAAATTAAGGGTGGAGCTACAGGACCAGTTTGCCTCACTGGATTTGGTCTTGCTTTGGCTTCATTCCTTCTTTCCATGCCCCTATTCCTCCCTTATGGAATAGGAATGTTTACTCTCTGCCACTGTATACTGGATATATGTAAGTTGCTTTTGATTTTTACAGGGGCTCACAGAGGGTCCCAGAGGACACTTTGGCAATGCTAGAAGTGTTGGGACTATAGGACTCCTGACACTTTGGGACTTTGGCAATGCTAGAAGTGTTGGGACTATAGGACTCCTGGCTCTGGAATCTTCGACAGCTGGGATGGCATTACCCGCATCTGGACATGGATTTCTCCACCAGATCCCTAGTGGGCCCCTCTGGCAAGTTAGCAGCCCAGCTGGGTGGCATGTGTGGTGACAGTCCAGAATCTGGTTGGGGTTCCTGGTCACCTGGATCCTCCCTGTCTTGCAGCAAGCCCGTGGCAGGACACACAGAAAGGAGTATCCGAGTATCCGCTGAGAAACGCAAGCACAAGCACGGCTGGATCCGGCGCCCGAGCACACTGGCTGGCGTTCAGGTCATTCTTCATGGCATGCTCAAGGGCTGTAAGTCTCTGAGCCACTGAGGAGTATGACACTGCTGGCAGGACCCCCATTAAAGCGTTTCCCTTGCCTCAGACCTCACTTTGCACCTTTGTGGGGAGCAGAGAAAACTCAGGCATAAATGCTCCCCAAATCAGGGGGTTGGCTTGGGGAAAGAAGTTTGGGTGGAACTGGAAGTGAGGGAGTGGTAATCAGATTGGACCAAGTCTCTCTTTCTTCTTTTCTTTTGGTACCATGGATTAAACTCAGGGGTACTCGACCACTGAGCCACATCCCCAGCCCTATTTTGTGTTTTATGTAGAGACAGGGTCTCTTTGTTTAGCGCCTCACCATTGCTGAGGCTGGCTTTGAACTCGCGATTCTCCTGTCTTCGCCTCCCAAAGTGCAGGGATTACAGGTGTGCACCACCGCGCCTGGCTTCTCTCTCTCTTTTTTTTGGTATAGGGTATTGAACTCAGGGGCAGTCGACCGCTGAACCACATTCCCAGCCCTATTTTGTATTTTATTTAGAGACAGGGTCTCACTGAGTTGCTTAGTGCCTCACTTTTTTGCTGAGGATGGCTTTGAACCAGCGATCCTCCTGTCTCAGCCTCCTGAGCCACTGGGATTATAAGCATGTGCCACTGTGCCTGGCCCAAGTCTCCTTTTATGCTTTTGAATTATGAATTATGAAGAATTTTGAACATTTGGTAGGTATAGTACACAGAAGAATACAAGGAACCGCCTTGTTCCTGGTACAAAGATCCAACCACCAATGACCCACGACAGTCCTGCCCCCTCCTATGTTACTTTGAAGCCCAACTCAGACATCAGGTTATTTCTTCTGGGGATATTTCAGAATGTATCTCTCCAGGATAAGGGCTCTTTAAAACATAATTACAAAACTTCAACCTCCCCCCCCAATTGCCAGTAATTTCTAAATGTCATTAAATGTTTAATTGGAAAAAAGAGACTGTAGGACTCCTAGAGATATAACTAAATACATTTTTCATTGTCAGATGGACAAGAGCTTTGGACGTCAGTGGTGAAATGTTAATAGTTTGGATATGAGATGACCCCCCAAGCTTCTGTTAACATAGTAATATTCAGAAGTGAAATGATTCAATTATGAGAGTTGTAACCTAATAAGTCCATCTTAGTTTGAATGGACTCACTGGGTGAGTAATTGTGGGGAGGCAGGTGGGGAGTAGTTGGAAGACGTGAGTCAATGAGGCATTCCCTGGAAGGGTGCATCTTCCCTCTGGCCCTTCCCCACCACCTGCTTCCTGACCCCACCATGAGCCAAGCAGTTTTCCTCTATGGGGCCTTCTCCTGTGATGTTCTGCCTCACCTTGGACCCAGAACAATGGAGCCATCCATCCATATACTGAAACCTCTAAAATTGTGAACCTCAAATTAACTTTCCCTCTAAGTTTTTCTTTTTGGATATTTATTATAGTGGGGAAAAGTTGACTAAAACACCACTGAAAGTTATGTAAAATGGCACGACCACTTTCTAAAATAGTTTGGTAGTTTCTTAAAAGGTTAAACATATGTTCCTGCCATTTTACTCCTAGGTGTTTACCTAAATGGAAAAGAAGCTATATCCTTACAAAGACTTGTACTTGATTGTTCATAGCAGTTTTATGTTTATGTAGCCAGAGCTGGGGAAAAACTCTGAAAGCCCATTTATAAACTGTGGCATATGCTTAAAGTGGAGAACTACTCAGCAACTCCAAAGGAATGAGCAAAACAATGAAATGCCACTATATTCCTATTAGAATGGCTAATGTCTAAACATTGATAACACAAAATGCCAATTGGTTGGTGGAGGAAGCCACTTTGGAAGACAGTGTGATAGCTTCTTGCGAAGCTAAACATAGTCTTACCATATGATCCAGCAGTTATGCTCCTTAGTATTTACCAAAATGAGCTGAAAACTTAGGTCCAGGCAAAAGCCTGCATGCAGATGTTTATCACAGCTTCTTTTATAATTGCCAACACTTGGATGCAACTAGATGCCCTTCAATAGATTGATACACTGCAGTTCATCCACTTGATGGAGTATTATTCAGCAAATAAAAGGAAATGAGCTGTCATGCACTAAGAGACATAAGGAAATAAATGCATATTACTGAGTGAAAGATGTCAACCTGAAAAGGCTAATTCTGTTATTCCAATTATATAACTTTCCAGAAAAGGTAAAGCTGCAGAGATAGTAAAAAGATCAATGTTTATACCTGGTGTTTGGGAGTGGGAAGGAAGGATGAAGAGGTAAGATTTTTAGGTCAGTGAACTGTTCTGTTTGATACTGTGATGATGGATACAGGTTACTATATATTTGTTAGAATCCACAGAATGTAAAGTATGGACTTCAGCTAATAATTTTATATCACATAGGCTTATCAATTATACTTCGAGTGTACCAAATAATGCAAAACACTGATAATAAGAAACTGCAGGAGAAAGCAGGTATTTGGGGACTCCGTATTTTCTGCTAACCTAAAATTGCTCTAAATTTTTTCATTAGCTAATCTATTAAAAAAAGGACTATTGATATACCTGATGAGGTGAATATACCTCAAAATTATTGTGCTAGGGGGAAAAAAACACCACAAAGGAACATACACTAGGGGCTGGGGTTATGGCTCAGTGATAGAGCATTTGTCTAGCATGTGTGAGGCACTGGGTTCAATTCTCAGCACCACATATAAATAAATGAATAAAATAAAAGTCTATCAACATCAAAAATAAAAGAACATACACTATATGTGTAATTCCATTTATATAAAATTCTAGAAAATGCAAACTAATCTATATTGATAGAAAGCATATTAGTGCCTGGGGATGGGAAGTAAGTAGTTCAGGGAGGTTGGAGGGAAGATTGCAAAGGTGCATGAGGAAACGTTTTCAGGTGATGTACATGTCATTATCTTAACTATGGCAACACTTTCATAGGTGTATACACATGTTAAAGCTTAATCGACTTGCAGCCAGGTGCAGTGGCACACACCTCTAATCCCAACTATTCAGGGGGCTGAGGCAGGAAGATCACAAGTTGGAGGTCAGCCTGGACAATTTTACCCTGTCTCAGATAAAGAGGGGTGGTGGGCTAGATACATAACTCCATGGCAGAGTGCTTGCCTAGCGTGTGTGAGCCATTGAATACCACCCCCACTAAAACCACTTATCACCTTGTGTATTTTATATGTGTACGATTTATTATTTGTCAATTATCCTTCAATAAAGCTGTTTCTGAAATGTGAAAGTAAACAGTAACCCAACCACTTATTCATTTTCATGATACAATGGCTGTTGATTAGGAAGTTTTGCTGATGTGAGCTGGGCTTACTTGTCCATCTGCAGTCAGCTGGTGCCTCGGCTGGGGCCTCCCTCGTCTACTACAACTCTGGCTGGAAGACTCAACACTTATTCCCACATCTCTAGCAGGTGTATGTTCGTGGTGAGGGCAGGGGTCCAAAAGAGGGCCAGAGCCGGGCGTGGTGGTGCACGCCTGTAATCCCAGCAGCTTGGGAAGTTGAGGCAGGAGAAATGCAAGTTCAAAACCAGCCTCGGCAATGGTGAGGCACCAAACAACTCAGTGAGAACTTGTTTCTAAATAAAATAGGAAATAGGGCTGGGGATGTGGCTCAGTGATGGACTGCCCCTGAATTCAACCCCAGTACCCCACCACCAAAAACAAAAAAAAAAAGAAATGCACAGCACTTTGTGTGTGTGTGCGCACCAAGGGATTGAACCCAGGGCTTTGTGCATGTGAGGCAAGCACTTTTACCAACTGAGCTATATTCTTAGCCCTGTACTTTTTAAGTCTATTTTGGTATGAAGTCCCATTGGCCAAAGCAAGTCACATGGTCAACTTCAGAGTCAGCTTGTGAAGTTATGGGAAAAAGGCATGGATGCAGGGAGGCCATTAATTTGGCTATTAATATATTGTGTACCTCTTTTTTTTCCCCCCCACTGGAAATTAAACTCAGGGGCACTGGACCACTGAGCCACATCCCTAGCCATATTTTGTGTTTTATGTAGAGACAGGGTCTCACTGAGTTGCTTGGCGCCTCGCCATTGCTGAGGCTGGCTTTGAACTTGGGATTCTCCTGTCTCAGCCTCCCTATGTGCTGGGATTACAGGCTTGCGCCACCGCGTCCGGCTTGTGTACCTTAACGTTTTGATTTTTATTTCTTTAATTCTGTCTGGAAGGTATTTTTGTGCAGTGATTTATTGTACATTATCATTTGGCAATCTCTTCATCTCATTGAATGTAATTTGGCTATTGATTTTATGTTTGTATTAATTCCTTGTATGTGAGGAATAGTAAAGTTTTGTAGTGACATCACATTTTCATGTTCTGTTTATATTTTTGGACTATTTGTTTTGGTTACCAAAGTGTATTAAAATAGTTTTAAAAATATCCTTTTATTTCAAGAGCTATCTTGGTTTAGTTTCCCTCGTTAGTTAGGACAAATTATTTTTTTCTGGTTTCTTCTGATTAGCACTGTTTTTAAACAACACTTGATTCTGGACTATATTTATATTGTTAAACCTGCAACCAAATTAAATTTGACAATTGAGAGCTGGGGATGTGGGACAGTGATAGAGCACTAGCTTAGCATATGAGGCTCTGGATTCTGTCCCCACCTAGTACCACAACAAATTAAATAAATAAATAAATATTTGTCAGCTGAGCTAAGAGACTTAGAGATGCTGGCAGATTTGTCTCAGATCACTCAGAGGGCAAATGGTAGAGGTGAGGTTTGAATCACTTCCTCTGCTTTAAAGTTTTACTTATTAAACTACCATGTCAGCACATGGTTGCATGTACAGACATAGCATAATGAATGCCATCTTTATGTATAATTATAATGTACCAACAAAAAAAGAAAAAGAACACATGGTTAACAGAAGTGAAAAAAAATCTATATTTTTGTGCAGAATGTACTTTCCACTTCCACTCTCCTTTTACCCATTCTTCTAAAGCATAGATTTAGTTCCAGCACTTTTGAAATAACTATTCTTCATTCAGGAAATAATGTACCAGGCACTGAGCTAAATGCTCTGAACTTAAAGATCACCATGCAACACATCCTATTCTCAGCTTATAGCCTCTGTGAGTGAGTTTGGTAAACAGGTAAGTGAAATATGGCAACTCCTTCTATGTCAACTATTTACAAATTAGATATAAGCTACATGTACTTTGGTGGGTTCATTGCTGAGTGCAAGTCTTTATGATGTGATGGCTTTGTAATGCATAATATATTTATTTTCATTGAATATTCCTTTCTGTATATTTGATTCTTTGTTGAATTGCAGGATATTTCTGGATTCTGGGATATTCTCCTCTGCTATTTAGATATTTCATTCTTTGTTATACTATCATGATTGTGTTAACTAACTTAGGATTTGAATTTACTAACTGGTTTATCTTCATTATCTCTGATTCTTTTTGATTATTAGAGTTTTTGTCCCTTATTCATATTTACAAGTTTTATCTACTATGTTCCATTTTCTAACAATCAGCATTTCCTTTAAATCTCTTTGGAAGTGATACTTTGTACTTGGCTTGGAATTCTTAGCTTTGTGGCTTTTTTCTCCAGATTACTACTGCCTCCTCTTCTGCTATTTCAATACTTGCTAATTGAATCTGTGTTTTCTCTCTGCTTTTGTCCTTTAGTTTTGATATCAGCATGGGCTTTTGTGAATTTGGGGTGGCTACTGTTACTAAGAATCACACTGGAATCTACCACCTGCCTAGGAAATTCTGGGTAGACTCTCAACTCAGGATTCTGTAACTCATTTTTTTTCCCAGTAAAAGAGTAATATACATTTATTATAGAAAAAATTAGAAAAATACAAAAAGGACTAAAGAACAAAATCAGTGTTGTAATCTTAAAACCCAGAGATCAGCACTCTAAACGTGTTTTCTAATAGAACATTTAAAATATATGTATCGAGTGTGGTGGAGCATGCCTGTAATCCCAGCGGTTCAGGGAGTCTGAGGCAGGAGGATCTTGAGTTCAAAGCCAGCCTCAGCAATTTAGCAAGGCCCTAAGTAACTCGTTGAGATCCTGTCTCTAAATAAAATTCAAAAAGGGCTGGGGATGTGGTTCAGTGGTTAAGTGGCCTTGGGTTCAATCCCTGGTACCAAAAAAAAGTGAAAATTTTTTTCAGTCAGGACAATTTGTTTATATCCTGCATTTTTCCAGTCAATATAACAATGTGATATTTTTTCCATTTCATTAAAAAAATCTCTGAGAATATATGTTTAATGGCTAATATACTATCACACGGATATGTAATAATTTACTTACTTAGTCTTACTTAGTATCATTGAATGTTTGGGCATTTCCAATGTTTGCTATTGTGAAGTAACACTGAAACTAATGTCTTTTTAGGCACAGCTTTTTGCCCCCATCTTAGATTACTTCCTTAAGATAGATTTTTGTAAGTAGAATCATTGAATTAAAGGGTATATGCATTTCCCTCTAGTACAAAAGTTATATATGCTGAGGATAGGTAAGTTCAGTCAGGGTAAAGTGAAAAATCACTTAATTTTGAGTGAAATTTGCATTTTATGTTTGCATTTTTCCTTGTCAACTGCCTGTTTATTTTCTTTGTCCCTTTTTCTGTTTTCATGTTAATTTTTAAAGTAGATTTCTATATTATGGAAATTTGCTTGTCAGCTGTGTTACAAATATTTTCCTCTGGTTTGTCATTTCCCTCTTTGTGGATCTGTCTGTTTTTAATTTCTAGAATAAGAATTATCAAACTTTCCCTTTAAAGAGTCTAGGTTTTATATTTTATATATTCTGAAAAGCATTCTAACTCCAATATTAGTTTTGAAAACAGAAATTTCTGCTGAGTTCTTTGACAGTTATATTTTTTTGGTACTAAGGATTGAAGCTAGGGGCACTTAACCACTGAGTCACATTCCCAGCCCTTTTTATTTTCTTTTTTGAGACATGGTCTCACTAAGTTGCTGAGGCAGGCAGTTAGATTGAAAAGACTTCCTTACTTCTCTGATACTAGTGAACTGTTTTGTATAAAATGTCTGTTTATATTTTCTATGAACAAGTTCATATTTTTCTATGAACATTTATATTTTCAAATTGATATGAAATATAAAATAATTATATGTAGGTATTATATATAATATATGTAGATATATAATATGCATAGATATATGCACATATCTACGTATATTAGATATAATACTAACAATATATATGTACCTTTAATGTTAAAGACAAGTTCTCTGACATTTATTACAGTTATGTTTCCCAATTTTTTTTTTTTTTTTTTTGGTACTGGAGACTGAACTCAGGGGCACTCAACCACTGAGTCACATCCCCAGCCCTATTTTGTGTTTTATGTAGAGACAGGGTCTTGCTGAGTTGTTTAGTGCCTCGCTGTTGCTGAGGCTGGCTTTGAACTCGTGATTCTCCTGTCTCAGCCTCCCAAAATGTAGGGATTACAGGCGTGTGCCACCATGCCCAGCTCCCAATTTGTCATAAGCTTTTAAATTATTATGCTTTGTGATAAAATTCAAAGATTTTATTCAATCAATTCATGCAATCCTGATTGTAATTTCTTTCATTGTTAAAAAAAATCCTCCCTGAAAAGGACAGATAATTTTTCCAAGTTATTTTAATTTTGATACTAGAGATTAAATCCAGAGGCACTGTGCCACTGTGCTATCTCCTCCTTTTTTAATTTTTAATTTTGAGAAAGGGTTTAGGGTCTAAAGTTGTTTAGGGTCTTGCCAAGTTGCTGAGATTAGTCTTGAATTTACAGTCCTCCTGCTTCAGGCTACTGAATTACTTGTGCTTCCATGCAGAGCTTTCAAGTTATTTATTTATTTATTCATCTATCTATCTATTTCTTTTTTTGGTACCAGGGATTGAAGGGGATTGAACTCAGGGGCACTTGACCACTGAGCCACATCCCCAGCCCTATTTTATGTTTTCTTTAGAGACAGGGTCTCACTGAGTAGCTTAGTGCCTCACCAGTGCTGAGGCTGGCTTTGAACTTGCGATTCTCTGGTCTCAGCTGTCCAAAGTGCTAGGATTACAGGCGTGAGCCACTGCACCAGCTACCTTTATTTTTATGTGGTGCTGAGGATAGGTCCCAGTGCCTCCATGTGCTACACAAGTGCTCTAGCACTGAGCTACAACTCCAGCCCCAGATGAAATGCTATTATGTGGAGTGTTCTCTGTATTTTTATGATTGTACATTAAGAATGTAAAGTTTTATATTAAAAGTGTTTTTGTAGCTGGGTGTGGTGGCACATGCCTGTAATCCCAGCACTTTGAGAAGCTGAGACAGTAGAATCGCAAGTTCAAAGCCAGCCTCAGCAATGGTGAGGCGCTAAACAACTCAGTGAGACCCTGTCTCTACATAAAACACAAAATAGGGCTGTGGATGTGGCTCAGTGGTTGAGTACCCCTGAGTTCAATCCTCAGTACCAAAAAAAAAAGTATTTTTGTAGATAAAAGTTATTTTAACCTAAGTGTATTTTCGCACATTATTTTTTCCCTAAATAGTAACTGAATTTCAATAATTCTGCTGTAAAAATTACTGCTGTGTATTTCAGAGATGAAGCTATATAAAGACAGAAAAATTCAATTGCTTTGATATTTAAAAATATTCAACATGCATAAGTAAAAGTGATGCAGATACCACTTATTGGATACATTGAACCAGGTATTGCAATTTACTCATTTTTAGTGGCTCAAGCCTGTAATCCCAGCACTTAGGGAGGCTGAGACAGGAGAATCGCGAGTTCAAAGCCAGCCTCAGCAAGGCGCTAAGCAACTCAGTGAGACCCTCAGTGAGACACAAAATAGGGCTGGGAATGTGGCTCAGTGGTCAAGTACCCCTGAGTTCAATCCCCAGTACCAAAAAAAAAAAATTGTCTAAGATCAAGTTACTCATTCCTCTATACCATATATTGCTTCTAAGTCACTCTACAAAAAATTTCAGTAAGGTTAGGGACCCAGGTAACTTTGCTCATTTAAAAGTAAAACAAGGAGCTGGGCGCAGTGGAGCATGCCTGTAATCCCAGCACTTGGGGAGGTTGAAACAGGAGACTCGCAAGTTCAAAGCCAGCCTCAGCAATGTTGAGGCGCTAAGCAACTCAGACCCTGTTTCTACAAAAAACACCCCTGAGTACAATCCCTGGTCCCCCCCCCCCAAAAAAAGTAAAATGGTCTCATTATTTGAGCAAATGACTCAGAGAGAGCTATATCAAGTACCACTGATTAAATGGAAATCATGAGTCATCACATTCTTTTAAGGCTTGCAGAATCTTCTAAGAAAGCACTTCCCATCTTAATGCACCTTCCTCAGCCTTGCAAATGTTCTATTTTAGGCTTGTCAACAATTAAACAACTGCTTAGTACTAGTTGTAGGACTGTTTACCTCTAGTGAAGCACTTGAACTTGCTGGAGGTGGGATCTTTTTCTCCCCCACCTTCTAGAAGTGCTTTTAAAAACAGGCAACCATGTCCTTTTCTGAAACAAGAATACAAGTACCTGGAGTGGAGCTGAACATAGGCATGGACATGTGTAGGGTCAGCCTGAACCAGTATAAAGTAAAATTAGCTGCAGTAACAAAGCTTTGTAGTTCTTTGCCTCCAGATCTTTTTCTGCATGGATTTGTATTTAGAGAGGAGGCCTTCAAATCAAAAAATTTAAAAAGCCTGTTTCCCTTTGTAAAACTCAAATTTGTTTCTCTTTCTTATACCTTAATTAATTTATTTTTTTATTTTTATTTTATTTTATTTTTTGGTACTGGGGATTGAATTCAGGGTCACTCTACCACTGAGCCAAATCCCCATCCCTATTTTTTAATTTTATTTAGAGACAGGATCTCACTGATTTGTTCAGCACTTCACCATTGCTGAGACTGGCTTTGAACTTGTGATCCTCCTGCCTCAGCCTACCCAGCCGTTGAGATTACAGGCGTGAACCACTGGGTCTGGCAATACCTTAATTAATTTAAATTTTAAAAATTAATTTAAATTTTTAACATTGTGGTTAAAGAGACAGAATATTTACCACCATAACCATTTTTACCTATAAAGTCCAGTGACAAGGTTGATAGTTTTGTGCAACAAGCCATCTCAAGAGCTCTTCATCACCCCTGATGGAGTTCTGTACCACTGAGCCTAATTCACCAGTACCCCTCTCCTCAGCCCTGGCAACTAATTCTTTTCTGTCTCTATGAATTTGACTATTCCTAGTACCTCGTATAAGTGGAATCATAAAATCTCCTTCCATCTGGCTTGTTTGACCTAGCATAACGCCCTCAACTTTCATCCATCTTGAAGCAAGTATCGGAATTCCCTTTCATTTTAAGGTTGAATAGTAGTCCTTTGTATGTGTGTTACACATCTTGTTTAACCATCTATATGACGATGGCCATTTAGGTTGTTTCCACCTTTGACTTCTGTGAACGGTGTTGCTATGCAGTGGTGTACTCGGCGGAGTAGCGTCCTAAGTTGCAATGGCTGCCTCTTCTTCCCATTTCCTCCTTTATCAGCATTGTTACCTTAGCCACCTCAGCCTCCCTGGTGTAAACAGAATTTTTTTAACCCCCCTTTACCTTTACCCTTTCCTTCTGGGCAGGACTTTGTCCACCCGGGTTTATTTATAAACCGTGCAAAGCTCATTAAGACAAAGCATTCAGCAAGCCACATTCCCACCTTCATTCCTGCAGGAAAGCACGCTGAAGGGCTAAGTCAGGGGCACATGGCGGAAGACAAAAGGCAGAGCGACTCAATCCGCATGAGCATGAAAGGATGCCGGACAAACAATGGGTTTGTCCAGAATGAAGACATCCCAGAGCAGCACCCAGATCCAGGCAGTGCCCTGGGCAACCCGCCGCACAATGCCGTGAGCATCCTGGCCCCAGAGGAGTCTGACTTGCAGGACATCCGGCCCTACGCAGGGATGCCCAAGGAGGTGCTGTTCCAGTTCTCCAGCCAGGCCCGCTACCGGGTGCCCCGAGAGGTCCTCTTCTGGCTCACCCTGGCTACTGTGCTCCTGCTCATTGGGGCCACCATAGCCATCATCGCCATTTCTCCAAAGTGCCTCGACTGGTGGCAGGCGGGACCCATGTACCAGATCTATCCCAGGTCTTTCAAGGATAGCGACAAAGATGGGAACGGAGATCTGAAAGGTGCGTGTTGCTGGACAGTACAAGAAGGCTGCCGGGATGAGGTTGGTTTATGGCCCACCCCTTCCTTGAAACCGAATTATGCCTGGGATTCCTGTTGAGCACATTCCAATGTGGCTGGTCACTCTAGATTTTCCTTGTTTATGATATTTTTAGAATTGCTCAGCAGAACTCGGCAATCCTTCTCCTTGATGAAAGGCTGTTTGCCTAAGGCCTTTGAGCCAAGAGTTTAATTTATTGCCCACTGAGTTCAGGAGCTTGTTTGGTCATCAATTCTTAAAATCTGTTTCTTCCTTCTCAGAACCTTATGGGTGGATATTTCAGGGTGACAGATGAGAAGTGCTTGCCCAGTGTGTGATGTGGCTTCTTTGGCAGTCTGGCTGAGAGTTTATTAATAAAGCACAAATAATATTTTACAAAAGTATTAAGCACTGTCTTTGAAAGGCTGAGTCTTCAAGTTTAAGTCCTAAGAAATGAAGGGAAAGAATAAAGCACAGGAGTGTGTTGTTACTTGGATGAAAGATTGTTTAAAACAATATCCATATTAGTAGAAAAATAGTGAAAAAAAATTTTTTTTTTTTTGGATACTGGGAATTGAACTCGGGGTCACTTGACCACTGAGCCACATCCACAGCCCTATTTTGTATTTTATTTAGAGACAGGATCTCACTGAGTTGCTTAGCACCTTGCTATTGTTGAGGTGAGGCTGGCTTTGAACGCAATCCTCCTTGCCTCAGCCTCCTGAGCCACTGGGATTACAGGTGTGTGCCACCACGCTCATCTTGAAAACATTTTTTAATCTTTCAATTTTATTATTTATTTATTTTTGGCCCAGGATTAAACCTAGGGGTTCTTAACTACCGAGCCACATCCCTAGCTCTTTTTTATTTTTATTTGAGACAGGGTCTTGCTAGGTTGCTTAGGGCCTTGCTATGTTGCTTAGGCTGGCTTTGAACTTGTGGTCCTCCTGTCTCAATCTCCTGAGCTGCTGAGATTACAGGTGTGCACCTTCGTATCTGGCTGAAAATTTATTTTTTTAAAGTTAAACTAATAATTTCCTGCAGTGTTATTTGTAATTTTAAGAGTAAAATTATGAGCCGGGCGTGGTGGCAGATGCCTGTAATCCCAGCACTTTGGGAGGCTGAGACAGGAGAATTGCGAGTTTAAAGCCAGCTTCAGCAACTGCAAGGCGCTAAGCAACTCAGTGAGACCCTGTCTCTACATAAAAACCAAATAGGGCTGAGGATGTGGCTCAGTGGTTGAGTGCCCCTGAGTTCAATTCCCGGTACCAAAAAAAAAAAGTAAAATTGTAGAGTAAAATGGGGCCTGTTATGCAAACTGGTTGGTGTAGTCACCCTAGTTAAGGGCAGCAATAACAAACAAGTAAATAAAATAACAAGCAATTTTTTTTACCGTGATTATTTGCTTGAGGAAAATAAAGCAAGATGATATAATTTGGAAAGTAGGAGTGGGCTTAATTTATTGTTAAAATGTTGTATGTAATCTCTTGAAATCCTCAAATTTCTTTAATAACCTAATAAAGACCTTTCTTCTGCCTCACTCCTATCATATTGTGCCCCCTCCCCCACTTCCTTTTGTAGCCCTGGGGATCAAACCCAGGGCCTTGCGCACATCAGGCAACCTCTTTACCACTGAGCTCTACAGCTCCAGCCCCATTTACTCTTTTTAAAACATCTTCCTACATCTTTACTAATTGATGAAGTATATTTGTCCATCCAGGTGTGGCTTAAACACAATTGCCTTCATTAATCTTTGTTTAACTTCCCTAATCAGAGTGTGGGCTTCCTCCTCAGATTCCTGTGGTGCTTTGGGCAGTGTTTATAGCTCCCTTTGAGCTTTGGAACATTTGTGAGTGACTCCCTTCCCCTCCTACAATGACCCCAGCACCTGCTGCCTCATACACAGTAAATGGTTAGCAAAAGTGAGGTTTTGACTGAATAGCGCTCAAATCCCTAAATCCAGAGATACACTCCTCACTTCCTGGTCCTGCCTTCTTAATCTTCTTCCAGATAGGCACCACTAGATAGGTAAGGTGGTTGCTAATCAGCTTTTCTATTTTTCATTTCAGTAACCTTTCCTTGAGGGAATGGTTTTTTCCTATAATCAACAGGCATTGGTCCTTGAGGCTGAGGGGATTTTGTTGTTACTGTTATGAAGAAACCATCCCAGGTTTCTGTTTGTGATCGCCCTCTGTTCTTGGGCCGACAGGCTGGGAGCCCTTGTTGACTTGGTGTCTGTCCTTTGCTTTCATCATCGCGTTCCTTCGTGTGTGTATGTGTGCGTGTGCATGTGTGTGGTGGACCCGGGGTTTGGCACATGCTCTACCCTTGAACTACACCCCCAGCCCCTGTTCTTGTTTTTAAGATATACTGCATTGCTGTTCTGGTTTAAATCAAAACCCTTCTGTTGCCTGTTGATTCTGATGACACAGCCACCTGTATTGGGGAATCAAGTACAAGAGGACAAAAGTAAGCAGCTCATACAGATTGAGAGCCTCATCCCAGGGTCAGGTGACTTCGTGCTTGGGTTTCAGTCATCTCCAGACTGAGATAGCAATTTGAGAATAAAGGGAAAGATACTGAGTCTCAAAGAAAGTGCCCATAAACCATTGAAATGCAGAAAGTACCCATGAGGAATTTCAACTCCTGATCCATATGCTCTTGGCCCTTGCCCTGGACCCATGCCCTTGTAACATGAGGACAACACACAAGTGCAGGGGGAAACTTTCGAAATTATGTAGCTCCACTCTGCCTTCCGGCAGTCCAGACCCTAGCACCTGCCCTCTATAAATATTACCAGCCCACACCGGCGAGCCACTGTCTCTCCCTCTGTAGAGAGCTCACATTCTCTCTTGAATGTGTATTTCTTGCTTTACTCCAAAGGTGTCTCTCTTGAGATTGCCCTCCCTCATTCTCTCTTAAATATGTATCTACTTTCCTAAATAAACCTCTGTCTGTGCTTTTGCCAGGTACAAACAAATTCTTTCCATCACATACGTCCTCCTGAGTCAAATTCCTCCTTCTTTCTGGGAACTCCACGGACCCTTCTGAAACACATCTTCCTCTGTGTGGCCTCTGCCATGATCTAGGAAGCTACATGGAGATCACACAAAAAGTTACCAGAGGTTGAACAATAGACTTGAATCTGAGTCTGTATTTAGGACTCTGACCTACAAGCAAAAATGCACCATCTTCTAATTATCCTACTAGGTTCCAAGTACAGTTTCACTTCCTTATCTCTTCCCAGCCACACCTAGTATTCTCTTCTATGTAAATTCTTGGCTTCTTAGTAAGTGAACAAAAAGGGTCCAGATTTCAGCTTGCTCTGAGGACAGTCTGAGAGTAGAACGAAAGACCTTTCAAGCATCGGTGCACACTTACCTTCCACCTCTTGGGACTCCCTCCCTGACCCCTATGCTGCATGTGATGGTTCTCGCTGTTGTCTGTTCATTTTATTGTGCTGAAGCCCAGCACTCACCCTTTTTTAGACAAGCCTTCTGTATCTGGTTTTTCCTTTCCTTTGCTGCAAGGCCTTCACTGTAAACTACCCACCTTTACCTTTGCCCACTCACCCCATCAGCTGCCTGTGTCCTGGAGGGCTGGGAGCAAACACATCAGCTGCCTGTGTCCTGGAGGGCTGGGAGCAAACACATCAGCTGCCTGTGTCCTGGAGGGCTTGGTGCCCTTAAAGCACCTTCCTCAGCTCTTTGTGGTTGAATTTTCATTCCATTCCTGCCTGTTGGCACTTAACTATCGCAGCACAGTCCAAAGGAATCTAACGTGCAGCATGTTTTTAGAAGTTAAAAAAAAAGGTGAAATTGTTTAAATAATATATTTATCTTACTCCAGTATATCTAATATATCATTTCAACATGTAATCAATATAAAATATTAATATTTTATATAAAATATAAAATTAATATTTTATATCCTGTCTTTTTGCACTGTACATTTTACCCCTACAACACATCTGAGTTCAGACTAGTCACATTGCAGGTGCTCAGTAGCTACATGTGGCAAGTGGCGGTGGTGTGGACCAGTGCAGCTTAGACCATGCATTCATCAGGGACCATGTGTTGTTATTCTTTGTTCCTTGGCACCTAGTCTAGTACCTGCCTTGAAAACCATGTGTAAAATAAATTAATATTACTGCATTAATGGTTTTAAATAAAAAAAATTGGAGCAAGTAACAGATCTTTTTTTTAAATTTATTTTTAATTGATTGACCTTCATTTATTCATTTATTTATATGTGGTGCTGGGGATTGTACTCAGTGCCTCCCACATACAAGGCAAGCAGTCTACCACTGAGCCACAATGCCAGCCCTCAAGTAACAGATCTTTTAATATCATGCACTTGTATTAAAGGTCAAAGGTTATTGTTAGAAGATTAATTTGATGTTATTCAATGAACTAGGCCTTGCTATCTGAAGTTTACTCAAACTCAACAAAATTCTAAATATTTCTGCTTTCAAAAAATATTTAGAGGGCTGGGATTGTAGCTCAGTGGTAAAGTGCTTGCCTTGCATGCGTGAGGCCCTGGGTTCGATCCTCAGCACCACATAAAAATAAATAAAGATATTGTGTCCATCTACAACTAAAAAAATATTTAAAAAAAAATTTAGAGGTTGGGCGCGGTGGTGCATGCCTGTAATCCCAGCAACTCTGGAGGCTGAGGCAGGAGGATTGCAAGTTCAAAGCCAGCCTCAGCAGTGGCGAGGCACTAAACAACTCAATGAGACCTTGTCTCTAAATAAAATACAAAGCAGGGCTGGGGATGTGGTTCAGTGGTAAAGTGTCCCTGAGTTCAATCCCTGGTACCCCTCCTCCCAAATTTTAGTTCTTATAAGTAGTAATTTCATTTTTAATCTTTTAAATAAACAAATAGGGTTTATTTATGACCTTGGCTTTTTTCTTCAGGTATTCAGGATAAACTGGACTACATAACTACTTTAAATGTAAAAACTGTTTGGATTACTTCATTTTATAAATCATCCCTGAAAGACTTCAGATATGGTGTTGAAGATTTCCAAGAAATTGATCCTCTTTTTGGAACAATGACAGATTTTGAGAATCTTGTTGCAGCCATACACGATAAAGGTAAACTGAATGGAAGGTGAATGGGATAGAGATGAGGGTTGAAATAAGCACTCCTCCAAATGCTCACTGAACACATTTTCCCCTTAACTGTCATGTATCATTCTAATACAATGTTTTTCTAATATCTGAAATGTTTTCACTCATTAGGTTTAAAATTAATCATCGATTTCATACCAAACCATACCAGTGATAAACATGCTTGGTTTCAATTGAGTAGGACACGGACAGGGAAATACACTGATTATTACATCTGGCATAACTGTACTCATGAAAATGACGTAACTGTACCACCCAACAATTGGGTAAGTGCCAGGCTGCTTGACTTGCAAAGGAAAATGGGCAGATCTGTGGGATCCAACTGGTGATTTATGAAAATGAAATGATATAGTTTATGGGGACACAAGGGAAGAATTAGACATAGAAATAAAATAAATTTTCCTAGTATCATTTAGATTTCTGATTTCATTGTAAAACTGGTGTATTCTAGCAAATTAAAACCTATATTCAAGCTGGGCGCGATGGTACAATCCCAGCACTAAGGGAGGCTGAGATAAGAGAATCGCGAGTTCAAAGCCAGCCTCAGCAACAGCGAGGCGCTAAGCAACTCAGTGAGACCCTGTCTCTATATAAAACACAAAATAGGGCTGGGGATGTGGCTCAGTGGTCGAGTGCCCCTGAGTTCAATCTTCAGTACCAAAAAAAAACCCCAAAACCCAAAACAAACAAACCTATATTTACTACCAGCTTCTCCTCTCCTACCTTCTCTTTCCACTTGAGCAGCTTGGAGTCCATGTCCCATTTGTTCAATAACTGTTTTGTTACTGCACAGACACTTTGCCTTTCTGACTTCTCTGACTCTCATGTTGGTCAAAACCTTGGCCATAAATGAACCCAACTGCTTTCTCTTTGTCTGAACTTTGGTATTTGAACTCTAGACACATCCTACATTCATTTTCCCCACCTGAACTAAGCCACTAAATCTTCTTGGGAAATATACTAAATCCAGCTAATAATCAACATGCCTTTTCCCTTCTCTTCAAACACTCTCCTTCCCATCTTATCACTCTCAGCAGAAAACTCTGCTGCACAAAGAGAACAAAAGCCATCAGACCTCCAGGTCCCCATTCCCACCTTTTCCCTACTTGCTACTTTTACAACAGAATTGGCTTCCTTTCTGTCTAGGGTGACCTGATTTAGCAAATAAAAATTTAGGATGTCCAGTTAAATCTGAGTTTTAGATAAGTAGTACATAATTTTTTAGTATAAAAGATTGTATGGGCTATACTTATGCAGTCAGCCTTCCATCTCTGTGGATTCTGTATCTACACATTCAATCACCTGCATATAGAAAATACTTAGAAAAAAGTTGCCTCTGCCTGAATTAATAGAGACTTCTTTTCTGGTCATTATTCCCAAAACAATACAACTATTTACATAGCACTTACATTTTATCAGGTAGTATAAATAATCTAGAGATTATCTGAAGTATAGGGGAGTATTTACATACATTATATAAAAATGCTGTGCTGTTTTTATGTAAGAGACTTGGGCATCTGCAGATTTTGTTATCTGAAGAAGGTCTTTGAACTAGTGTCCCATAAATGCTGAGGAATGCTGTACTAAAATACTATGCATTGTTTTCTTTTGTTTTTTTGTACTGGGGATTGAACTCAGGGGTACTGGACCACTGAGCCACATCCCCAGCCCTATTTTGTGTTTTATGTAGAGACAGGGTCTCACTGAGTTGCTTAGCAGCCTCGCCGTTGCTGAGGCTGGCTTTGAACTCGCGACTCCTGTCTCAGCCTTCTTAAGTGCTGGGATTACAGGTGTGCGCCACCGCGCCTGGCCTATGCATTGTTTTCTGAAATTCAGATTTGTCTGAGACCTGTGTTCTAAAAGCTCTCCGTCTGTCCCAGGCCAGGTTCCCCTGTGCTGATCTGTTTTCTCTCCCAGGCTTTTTACTCTGGACCATCTTACCCTACTTCAATCTCTTCTTCTTTTTCCTTCTCCTCCCTCTCCTTCTTCCATTTTTTGTTTTTGTTTTTTTATACTGGAGATTGAACCCAGGGGTGTTTTACCGTGGAGCAACATCTTAGTACTTTTTACTTTTTATTTTTGAGACAATGTCTTACTAGGTTGCTGAAGGGCATCTTAACTTGCTGCGGCTGGCTTTGAATTTGCAATCCTCCTGATTCTAACCTCCTGAGTTGCTGGAATTACAGGTGTATACCACTAAGCACAGCTCTTTGCTCTTCTTGACTTTCTCTGTTAACATTTAAACATGCTGGCTTCTGGCATCAACTTAGAGGAACTGTTGACCAGACTGATTTTTTCATTTGTGTGAATATAAAATAGTATCACATTGAGGTCTAAATTTTTTAAAATTAATTAATTAATTTATTTGTTCTCTTTAGGTTTACATGATAGCAGAGTGCAATTTGATTCATTGTACACAGATGGAGGATAACATTTCATTTCTCTGGTTGTAAGTGATATAGAATCACAACATACATGCAGTCATACATAAAGTTAGGGCTATGATGACCATCATATTCCACCACCTTTACTGTCCCCATGTCCCCTCCCCCCTTACACCCCTGTGAACAGAGTTCCTACATTGTTCCCATGTCCTTCCCCACATTATGGATCAGCATCCACTTATCAATAAGTACATTTGGCATTTGGTTTTCTGAGATTGGCTTACTTCACTTAACATGATATTCTCCAACTCCATCCATTTACCTGCAAATGCCATAATTTTATTCTCTCTTATTGTTGAGTAATATTCCATTGTGTATATATACCACATTTCTTTATCCATTCATCTGCTGAAGGGCATCTAGGTTGGTTCCACAGTTTAGCTATTGTGAATTGAGCTGCTATAAACATTGAAGTGGCTGTGTCACTATAGTATGCTGTTTTTAAGTCTTCTGGGTATAGACCGAGGAGTGGGATAGCTGGGTCAAATGGTGGTTCCATTCCATGTTTTCTAAGGAATCTCCATACTGCTTTCCAGATTGGTTGTACCAATTTGCAGGTCTACCAGCAATGTATAAGCGTGCCTTTTTCCCTACAACCTTGCCAACACTTATTGTTGTTTGTATTCTTGATAATTGCCATTCTGACTGGCGTGAGATGAAATCTTAGGGTAGTTTTGATTTGTATTTCTCTGATTGGTAGATATTGAACATTTTTTCATATGTCTGTTGATTGATTGTATATCTTCTTCTGTGAAGTTTGTGTTCAGCTCCTTGGCCCATTTATTAATTGGGTTGTTAGTTTTTTTGGTGATAAGTTTTTTGAGTTCTTTAAATATCCTGGAGATGAGTGCTCTATCGGATGTGTGTGTGGCAAAGATTTGTTCCCAGAATGTCGGCTCTCTGTTCACTTCATTGATTATTTCTTTTGCTGAGAAGAAGCTTTTTATTTTGAATCCATCCCATTAATTGATTCTTGATTTTACTTCTTGTGCTATAGGAGTCTTGTTAAGGAGGTATGGTCCTAATTCAACATGATGCAGATTTGGGCCTATTTTTTCTTCTATTAGGCGTTGGGTTCTGGTCGGATTCCCAGGTCCTTGATCCACTTTGAGTTGAATTTTGTGCATGGTGAGTGATAGAGGTTTAGGTTCATTTTGCTGCATATGGATTTCCAGTTTTCCCAGCACCATTTGTTGAAGAGGTTATCTTTTCTCCAGTGTATGTGTTTGGCTCCTTTGTCTAGTATAAGGTAACTGTATTTAAGTGGGTTCCTCTCTGTGTCTTCTATTCTATACCATTGGTCTACATGTCTATTTTGGTGCCAGTACCATGCCATTTTTGTTACTACAGCTTTTAGTATAATTTAAGGTCTTGTGATGCCTCCTGCTTCACTCTTTTTGCTAAGCATTGCTTTGGCTATTCTGGGTTTCTTATTCTTCCAATGAATTTCATGATTGCCTTTTCTATTTCTATAAGGAATGATATTGGGATTTTAATTGGAATAGCATTGAATCTATATAGTGCTTTGGGTATTATGGCCATTTTGACAATATTGATTCTGCCTATCCAGGAGCATGGGAAATTATTCCATCTTCTAAGATCTTCTTCAATTTCTTCAGTGTCTTGTAGTTTGCATTGTAGAGGTCTTTCACCTCTTTTGTTAAATTGATTCCCAAGTATTTTATTTTATTTTTTTGAGGCTATTGTGAATGGGATAATTTTCCTAATTTCTCGTTCAGAGAGTTTATCACTGATGTATAGAAATGCAATTGATTTATGGGTGTTGATTTATATCCTGCTACTTTGCTGAAATCATTTATTAATTCTAGAAGTTTTTTGGATCCTCTAAGTATAGAATCATGTCGTCCGCAAATAATGATAGTTTGAGTTCTTCTTTTCCTATTCATATTCCTTTAATTTCTTTCGTCTAATTGCTCTGGCTAGTGTTTCAAGGACTATATTGAATAGCAGTGGTGAAAGTGGGCATCCCTGTCTTGTTCCCGTTTTTTGAGGGAATGCTTCTAATTTTTCTCCATTTAGGATGATGTTGGCCTTGGGTTTAGCATAGATAGCTTTCACAAAGTTGAGGTATATTCCTACTATCTTAAGTTTTTCTAGTGTTTTGAACATAAAGGGATGCTGTATTTTGTCAAATGCTTTCTCCGCATTGATTGATAAAATCATATGACTCTTACCTTTAAGTCTATTCATGTGATATATTATGTTTATTGATTTCTGTATTTTGAACCAACCTTGCATCCCTGGAATGAACCCCACTTGATCATGGTGCACTATTTTTTTGATATGTTTTTGTATGTGATTTGCCAGAATTTTATTGAGAATTTTTGCATCTATGTTCATCAGGGATATTGGTCTGAAGTTTTCTTTCTTTGATGTGTCTCTGTCTGGTTTTGGAATCAGAGCGATACTTGCCTCATAGAATGAGTTTGGAAGGGTTCCCTCCTTTTCTATTTCGTGAAATAGTTTGAGGAGAATTGGTATTAATTCTTCTTTGAAGGTCTTGTAGAACTCAGCTGAGAATCTGTCTGGACCTGGGCTTTTCTTGGTTGGCAGGCTCTTTTTATTTTTTTTGGTACTTGGGATTGAACTCAGGGGCCCTCATCCACTGAGCCACATCCCTATCCCTATTTTGTGGTTTTATGTAGAGACAGGGTCTCATTGAGTTGCTTAGTGCCTCACCATTGCTGAGGCTGGTTTTGAACTCACGATTCTCCTGTCTCAGCCTCCCAAAGTGCTGGGATTACAAGCGTGAGCCACTGTGCCTGGCTTGGCAGGCTCTTGATGGCATCTTCTATTTCCTTGCTTGAAATTGATCTGTTTAAGGTGTGTATGTCCTCTTGGTTCAATTTGGGTAGGTTATATGCCTCTAGAAATTTGTCAGTGTTTTCAGGGTTTTTTATTTTACTAGAGTATAAATTTTCAAAATAGTTTCTAATTATTCTCTGTATTTCAGTAGTGTCTGTCGTGATATTTCCTTTTTCATCATGAATTTTAGTAATTTGGGTTTTCTCCCTCCTTCTTTTCGTTAGGGTGGCTAAGGGTTTGTCAATTTTGTTTGTTTTTTCAAAGAACCAGCTTTTTAAAAAAAATTTAAAAAAATACTTTTAGTTGTTGATGGACCTTTATTTTATTCATTTATTTATATGTGATTTTGAGATTTGAACCTAGTGCTTCACACATGCTAGGCAAGCACTCCACCACTGAGCCACAACCCCAGCCCTATTTTGTGTTTTATGTAGAGACAGGGTCTCACTGAGTTGCTTAGCACCTCGCCGTTGCTGAGGCTGGCTTTGTACTCGCGATTCTCCTGTCTCAGCCCCCCTAAGTGCTGGGATTACAGGCTTGCGCCACTGTGCCTGGCTCAAGAAAATATTTTAGAAATGTCTGTTCCTTAAGTTGGTCTTGTCTTGAATTTGAGAACATTGGTTTGCCATTGTGCTTGTTAAGAACAGCATCTACTGGACAGACAGATCACGACCATTTTTGTGAGGCATTAGGCCAACTGGTGACATTTTAGGGAGTTATTTAGCTTAATACTCTCCCTAGAAGGAGAATTTTCAAGATTTATGTATTCTGCTCATACAGGGCCTGGGATGGCCATGATCATTTCTTCGTGGGCAAAACCACCCTATGAATAATGCTGTTACTGATGTGCTGTTTTGCTTCTTTGCTAGTTAAGTGTGTATGGAAACTCCAGTTGGTACTTCGATGAAGTGCGAGAGCAATGTTACTTTCACCAGTTTATGAAAGAGCAACCTGATTTGAATTTCCGAAATCCTGCTGTTCAAGAAGAAATAAAAGTGAGTATAGACACTCTTCATTAATGGGAGTGGTTATTTTAAGCACTCTGTATTGAACGATAATTGTGCAGGCAGAATGAAAGTAGTATAGTTAAATTCTCAGATGAAAGTGTCTGAGGCAAATATAGACACTTTCATGTGTTGGTGGCTCCTTTCTTCATCTAACCCAGAATAATCTAAACAGAAGTGGGTAAGAAACACCTGGTGCCTTAGTGACAATGAACAGGTGCAGAGAGGTGGGGCCAGATGTGGGCTTTGGGGTCTGGCTTCCACATCTGCAGTGGGCCTCTGGGTGAATTATTTGGCTTTTCTATGCCTCAGACCCCTCATTCATTAAACACAGTTGATGGCAGTATTTGACTCACAGGGCTCTTTGGAAGATTAGATGAGATAATATGCCTAGCATTTCTGTATTCATTCAGTAAATATTAACTCATTGCCTGCCTACTCTGTGCCAGGCCATGTTCTGAGTACTGGGAATACAGTAGTGAATAAAAGAAGCCCTATCCTCAATGAGTCTCTGGTATGCTGGGAATAAAGCAGACAATGAAGAACTATGCGTATCATATGTGAGGTGGTGATGAATGCCAAGGGAATGTGATTGGGAATACCCCACTGATGAGGGGACGCCCGACAACAACCTGATGTGTGAAAGGGAGCCCTGTAACTTTTTTGTGTGTGTGTACCAGAAATTGAACCCAGAGGTGCTTAACCACTGAGCCACATCCCTACCCCTTTTTATTTTTTTATTTTGTGATAGCTTCTTGCTAAGTTGCTTAGGGCCTTAGCCTCCAGAATTACTAGAATTACAGGCATGCACCACCATTCCTGGTGAGCCCTGTGACTCTCTAGGGGAAGAGAATTTCAGGGAGATCTCAGAGCAAGCGCAGAGATGGGGGGAGAGTATGTTTCCTGTGTTTCAGGAATGACACGGAGGCCAATGTGTAGGCTTGCCAGATTTAGTAAATAAAAATACAGGATATCCAGTTAAATGTCAGATAAACAGTGAATAATATAATGTTTGGATATACTTCTACTAACAGAGTATTCATCAGTTGCCTGATATTAAAATTTAACACGGTGTCCTCTGTCTTTTATTTGGCAGCCCTACCAGTGTGCTGGAGATATAGGTGGGCAGGAGGCAGGGAGCCGTGGGCCCAAAATTAAGAGATGAGGGCTATGCAGACAGGCCTTGAAGCTGATGGAAGGGCACATGCTGAGTCAATGAAGATCCTTTTGGGGCTCTGTAGGCAGGAAAGGTGATCTCTGGTGGGCTTGCACCTGAGTGGTACTGACAGTTGTAGTGACTGGCAGTCAATAGTAGCCATGTTGTTCTCACCCTTGCTGCTGCTGTGGCCAGAGAGGGCAGGTGGGGGGATAGTGCTCTGAGGTAGGTAGGGAAGGAGGGAGGACACCCACACAGAACAGAGCCGTGGGTGCCCTTCTGCAGCTCACCATGTCAGCTGAATAGAGAAGATGCAGGTCACTAGGGGCACCTAGAACCCTTGGTTTATATTTCCTTCATTTTGTTCTTAAATAACAGTTTATTGAAATATAATAATTCATATACCATAAAACTTAGTTTTTCAAATGAGTAATTAGTGGTTTTTAGTATATTCAAAGTTGTGTGACCATCACTACTATTTTTCCAGTATATTTGTATCGTGCCAGACAGAAAATTCCAAACCTATCAGCAGTCACTCTCCCTAACCTCCTGACTCCCCACCGCCCAGGCTTTGGCAACCACTAATCTACTAGTTTACCTACTGAGGACATTTCATATAAGTGGAATCATAAAATATCTGTTTATATAGCTTAGCTTATCTGTCTATCCATACATCCATCTTTACTTGAGAACTGCCAACGTTAGTTTCTATAGCAGCTGTTCCACTTTACATTCCCATTAGCAATTTATAAAGGTTTCCATTTCTCTACATTCTCACTGGTAGTACTTATTATTGCCTGTAGGATTTTTGTTTGTTTGTTTGTTTTTTGGTATCAGGGATTGAACCCAGGCATGCTTAAACACTGAGCCACATCTCTAGTCTTTTTTTTTTTTTAATATTTATTTATTTTTTTAGTTGTAGGTGGACAGAATATCTTTATTTTTTATTTTTATGTGGTGCTGAGAATTGAACCCAGTGTCCACACATGCTAGGTGAGCACGCTACCACTGCGCCATAACCCCAGCCCCAACATCCTAGTCTTTTTAAAATTTTATTTAGAGACAAGGTATTGCTAAGTTGTTTAGGGACTTGCCAAGTTGCTAAGGCTGACTTTGAACTCACAATCCTCCTGCCTCAGCCTCCTGAGCCCAAGCTGCTGGGATTACTTCTGTGTCACCTTGCTCAGTTTATGTTTTGTTTTGTTTTTGGTACCGGGGATTGAATTCAGGGCATTTGACCACTGAGCCACATCCCCAGCCCTATTTTGTGTTTTATGTAGCTTGACACCTCGCTTTTGTTGAGGCTGCTTTGAACTTGTAATCCTCCTGCCTCAGCCTCCTGAGATGCTGGGATTACAGGCGTGCACCACCGCCCGGCTTCAGTTATGTTTTCATTATAGTCAGCCCACTGTGTGTTAAGTGTCATCTCACTCTGGGTGATATTTGTATTTGCTCTCTTCATGTACTTGTAGTTTACTTATGTGTCTTCATTGTCTATTCAAATCCTTTGCCCATTTAAAAATAGGCTTGTCTTTTTATTATTGAGTTGTAAAAGTTCTTTATATATTCTGGATATATGATTTGCAAATACTTTTCTTCCATTCTGTGGGTTGTCTTTTTACTTTCTTGATGTAGCCCTTTGAAGCATAACAGGTCTTAATTTTAATCATGTCCAATTTGTCTTTGTTTTCTTTTGTTGTTACCAAAAGCTCAGTCCTTGTCCCCAATGCCAATTTAATAAGGAGGACATGGTTTTGAGAAAAAGGAAAAAGAAGGTTTATTGCTTTGCTAACAAAGGCAAAGCACAGGGAACTCCTAGAGTCTGTGATTGTCCCCATAAGGGAGAGCAGATGGCTTTTAAAGAAGCTCTTCAAAGGCTGCATTCCAGGTCTGTCCTGACAAGGGTCCCTGGTGGTATAGTATGTTGAAATTCACTTGTTGATTTGGGAGATAGTCACTTCCTAGGTCTTCTGGAGACATCTCCTTCCTGTGGTAGATGTGTGCTCAAGGACAGATAACTAGGCCTAGCCTGGGAAAAGGTAATCTTGTTCCACGCCCTCAAATAACAGAGGAGGAGAGAGAGAAGAGGAAAAGAAAAACATGTTCCTTTTAAAATAAGCAGCCAGGGCTATATTCAAAAGGTGGAGTGAACTGGTGCGGTGGTGCACGCCTGTAATCCCAGCACTCCGGGAGGCTGAGACAGGAGAATCGTGAGTTCAAAGCCAGCCTCAGCAATGGCGAAGAGCTAAGCAACTCAGTGCGACCCTATCTCTAAATAAAAACACAAAATAGGGTTGGGGATGTGGCTCAGTGGTTAAGTACCCCTGAGTTCAATCCCAGGTACCAAAAAAAACCGGTGGAGTGGACCACTGTTGCCATGTGTGCTTTCATTGTGATTTATTTATTTATTTATTTTGTAGTACTGGGGATTGAACCCAGGGGCGCTCTACCACTGAGCCACATCCCCAGCCCTATTTTGTTTTATGTAGAAACAGGGTCTCACTGAGTTGCTTAGTGCCTCGCCATTGCTGAGGCTGGCTTCGAACTCATTATTCTCCTGTCTCAGCCTCCCAAAGTGCTGGGATTATAGGCGTGCGCCACCGTGCCCAGCCCTTTATTTCATTTTTGAGACAGGTTTCACTAAATTTCTGAAGTTGGCTTTGAACTGGCAATCCTCCTGCCTTAGCCTCCCAAGTCTCTGAAATTATAGGTGTGGCCACCATGCCTGGCTTTTCATTGTCCTATGTAAGAACTGTCACCTAATACAGCATTACAAAGATTTATTTGTTTTCTTCTAAGGGTTTTATGATTTCAGCTCCTATAGTTTAGGTGGTCTCTGATCCATTTTTAATTAACTTTAATAAAAATTTATCTTATTAACTTTTACGTGTTGGCAGAGTGCTTGCCTCGCATGCACAAGCCCCTGGGTTCAATCCCCAGCACAACAAAAACAAAACAAAACAAACAAATAAACAACTTTTATGTGTGATGTGAGAGTAAGGGGTCCAACTTCATTCGTTTGCACATGGCTTGGCCTTCCAGTTATCCCAGAAATGTATGTTAAAAAAGACTAATGTTTCTACATTGAATTGTCTTGCAACTCTAATTGAAAGTAAACTGACCATAGGTGTATGGGCTCAATTATTTTTACATTCTCAACTCTGTTCCATTCATGTTTATGTCTATTTTCATGGCACCACCACACCGTCTAGAGATGCTTAAACTAGTTTCATTAATTTTGTCAAGATGTGCCAGCCAAAACACTAATGCTTCTTTGACTAACCTGGTTGTTCATTTGTATTTTTCCAAGTAGTTGGGTTTGTGAATAGGATTCTGATTCCCTAGCACCCTAGGATGAAAGTCCTCATGTAGTGGATCACTACTACCCTTGGCTGAGAGGTTAGACATTATTTGCAAGGCAGGTTTGGAAGATTTACCATTAGGAGTAAATAAGAAATAATAAGAAGCGGGGATGAAGGGAGGGTATTTTGTTTCTGCAAATGGATCTTTCACGTGAAGGGGACTTCTGATACCCTATTGTCCCCAGTTGCACTTATCTCTGCAATAGTGTTAAGCAGGTTAATAATTTGCAGTCTAGATAGTTTGTGGTGAGGAGGCATTTGGAATGACTCCTGCTCACATTCCAGCTGGAACCAGTGAAGCCAGAGCCTTACCCTCTGGCTCCTAGCAGTTCCATTATCTTCACAGGGGGAGGCTGGCATACAGGGAACATCCAACATGAATACCCCGTCCTCTGTCCTCAGTCTCCTCCTTTCCCACTGGCTATCAGGGGACTTAGCCCTGCCCCTGGCCTCCCAGGGCTTGAGTGCTTGACACTGGAGAAATCAGGAAGCTTTCTCAGATAAGTTGGGGGCTTATATTTGTATAGTAGCATTTTATACATTTCTAGTCACTTTGGTTTTTATTTGCCTGCAAATCCTCTTTTTTTGGTACTGAGGATTGAATTCAGGGGTACTTGACCACTGAGCCACATCCCCAGCCCTATTTTATGTTTTGTGTAGAGACAGGGTCTCACTGAGTTGATTAGTGCCTTGTCATTGCTGAGGCTGGCTTTGAACTCGTGATTCTCCTGTCTCAGCCTCTCAAAGTGCTGGGTTTACAGGCGTGCACCACTGCACCTGGCTCAAATCTATTTTTTGATAAACAGGAAACAAATACAGTAAGACAAAGTGACCCACTAGGACAGGCATATGACAAGGAAGAGACTCCAGGTGGACTGGCTCCATGTCTGGTCTTGGTATGATCTTGACTTGCCAGGTGGGAATGTTCAGCTCTAGAGTGGGGACTCCTGGGGAGTTATGATGCTCACTGCAGCTGCGGATGAGAAGCCAAGAGGCATTCCCAGTTTAAGCTGGAACTCAGAACATAAGTGTGGGCTCTGCTTTGTCCCTACTGAACACAGTACTGCTGGAGGCAAGCAGCTCAATTTACAACACAATTTATAGCCAGGTGCAGTAGTGCATGCCTGCAATCCCAGCAATTTGGGAGATTGAAGCAGGAAGATCATAAGTTCAAGGCCTAAGAAACTCAGTGAGACCCTGTCTCTAAATAAAACAAAATATAGGGCTGGGGATGTGGCTCAGTGGTCAAGTGCCGCTGGGTTCAATCCCTGGTACCAAAAAAAAAAGATAGAGGATATAGTTTATTGATAAAGCCTCCCCACCAGTTCAATCCTCAGTCCCAAGAAATTCACTCATTACTTCTTTTATTTTATTTTTAAAAATTTTTTTGGTACTGAGGATTGAACTCAAGGGTACTCAACCACTGGGCCACATCCCCATCCCTATTTTGTGTTTTATGTAGAGATAGGTTCTACACTAAGGTGCTTAGCACCTCGCCGTTGCTGAGGCTGGCTTTGAACTTGCAATTCTCCTGTTTCAGCTGTCCAAAGTGCTGGGATTACAGGCGTGCACCACCGTGCCCGGCTTCATTACTTCTTTTAAACACTAACTCTGCTTGAAGATAATTGTACCTGTTATTACACCTTCTATATGCCAGGTGCTGTTGTGATCATGCACTCATTTCACTGTTTTAGTCAGGTTTTTTGCTTCTGTGACTAAAAGACGTTACCAGGACAATTTTAGAAGAGGAAAAGTTTATTTAGAGACTCACGGTTTTAGAAGTCTCAATCCATACACAGCTGGCTCCTTTCCTCAGGGTTTGAGGTGAGGCACAACATCATGGCAAAAGAGAATGTGGAGGGAAGCAGCTCACAGGATGATCAGGAAGCAGAGAGAGAGAGAGATCTCCAGTTGCCAAATACAAATATATATACCCAAAAGGCCTACCTCCTCCAGCCACATCCTACCTGCCTTCAGTTACCGTTTAATTAATCCCATCAGGTGATTAATTCACGGATTGGGTTAAGACTCTAATAACCCATTCATTCTCCTCTGAACCTTCTTGCGTTGTCTCGCACGTGAGCTTTTGGAGGGCACCTCACCAAACCATAACTCACTGTATGTGTAGTGTGTTGGCCATGTCCTAGAGGAAGGGTGGATGATAAGATGCATACTGTGACTGGCGTGGACCTTACATTGGGCGGGGAGGTAACAAACAGCGATTACAATAGAGTGTTCTGAGCGGTCATGACAGTAGAGAGCAGGAGGGAGGACAGAGTAGGAGAGAGCAGGGAAGGGTTTGCACAGGAGACAGTGATGTCAATGGATGACCAGAGTGAGCCAATGGAAGAGGCATGGTGAGGGGGTTTCAGTCAGAGGGAGAGTGTGAAATCATGGCACGGCAGAAGTGCTGGGAGTTGATCTTCCTGCTTCAGTCTCCCAAATTGCTGGGATTACAGGCATGCACCACTGCACCTGGCTGGAACTTGGTGTATACAGAGATGCAACGAGACTAGAGCGGTCAGCAGGGGCTGGGTCATGAGCAGCATTGAAAGTTCTGGTAAGGATTTGAATTTAAAAGGTTTTAGGCAGGAACATCAGTTGTTTTTTTTTTTTTTTTTTTTAATTTTTTTTTTTAGTTGTAGATGGACACAATGACTTTATTTATTTTTTATGTGGTGCTGAGGATCGAACTCCGTGCCTCACATGTGCTAGGCGAGCACTCTGCCACTGAGCCACAACCTCAGCCCAGGAACATCAGTTGTGATTTGCATTTTGAAAACTCAGTCTGTTTTGGAGAAGGGGTTTGAGTAGGTCAGGTTTGGAGGCAGAGGGCTCAGGGAGGAGGTCATGTGGAAATGTGCAGTAATGTGGAAGCACTCGGACCAGCAAGGGTGGTGTGAGAGCGTGGAGCAGTCATTAGGACTGAGAGAGGAGTTCAGCGTGAGTTCCAGGTTTCAGATTTGAATACTGGGTGGGTGGTGGTGCCATTTGCTGAACTGGAAGACATGGGAAGAGGAAGGAAGGCATTGTTGGGTGGAGTTGTAGCTCTCCATGAGACATCCAGGGGTCCAATGGAGAGTTGGATGTAAGGATATGGGAACTGGAGAGGTGTGCTCTAGGGATAAAATTTGGGATTTGTTGACATATGGGTGATGCCTACAGAGTTCAGGCAGGCAGCCTGTGAGAGAAGAGGTAGGCCAGCTGAGATGAACAAGGGGGCCAGTTGTGAATTAGGGGGAGCCGAATGTTGTCATATGGGAGTGAGGGCCAGGTGTAGACAGATCTTCCTATTAAAAGAAAATAAATGGGGTCAGCATAGCAAGCAGGTGGTGCCATGTGGTTCCAGTCTAGTGCCACCGCTCACTCACTGTATGGCCTTGGTCAAGGTGCTTCATCTCCTAGGCCTTTATTCTCATGTACAAAATAGGAACAACCATGGTACATAGCTCCCAGGGCTGTTTGATGATTAAATGATTAAAATTCACCTTTGTTAAAGCATATAGAGTGGTATGTCCCTTAATGTGTAAGTGCCTACTAAATAATCCACGTGACACCTTTGTGAAGTGAAATGAACAAGGGTGAAGATGGAACCACATGGAGTGCTAACACTTAGGGGACCGTAGAGCTGGTGTGGTGGCACATGCCTGGAATCCAGGCATCTTAGAAGGCTGAGGCAGGAGGATTGCAAGTTTGAAGCCAGCTTCAATTGTTTAGTGAGACCCTGTCTCAAAAAGAAATAGGGCTGCGGTTATAGTTCAGTGGTAGGGCATTTGCCTGGCACGCGTGAGGCGCTGGTTTCAATCCTCAGCATCACATAAAAATAAATAAATAAAGGTATTAAAAAAAGAAACAAAAAGGCCCAACCAAACCACCACCACCACCAACAACAAAACCCTCAGAGAACACAGAAGGAACAGCAATCCAAGGGGCAAGGCTTATGAAGCCTGGGGATATGTGTATTTAAAAAAAAAGTCACCAGTGTCAAGTATTGCAGAGAGATCGGGAATAGACAGGCTGAAGTGTCACTGAGTCTGGCAGCAATACCCCATTTACTTCTTACAGGGGCCTTCAAGGCTGGTACTCATTGATGAGAAGTTTAGTGAGGTCATGCAGATGCTTTTACCACAGGACCACAGGGCAGCTGGGATGGTATCCAGATGGTCAGATTCCAAAGCCCTGACTTCTCTACTCTGTGCTTCTGGAAGAGTTAGCAAAGAATTTTACCTGGGCTTCTAAATAGCCGTAGGGACAGTTTTCTTTCTCTTGCCCATAGGGAAAGGGTACTGTTTTTCTCTCTGTACTTCTGAATGTCTCATGCTTCCTCATTTCCTCTTGAGAGGGACAACTTGGGATTTATGTTATGAGACTGTTTTATATATAATCACATATAAGAGCAGAGTTTTCTGTTTCCCAAACTTGACTCTTTAGGTAAACTGGCCTTGTAACATCAGCCATCTCTAAAACAAAGGCTAGCTGGGTGTGGTGGTACATGCCTGTGATCCCAGCAGCTTGGGAGGCTGAGACAGGAGGATTGTGAGTTCAAAGCCAGCTTCAGCAATGGAAAGGCACTAACCAACTCAGTGAGACCCTGTCTCTACATAAAATACAAAATAGGGCTGGGGATGTGGCTCAGTGGTCAAGTGCCCCTGAGTTCAATCCCTGGTACCAAAAAAAAAATAGAAAGGCTAGTTCAGTAGTTTGGATATCATTAATGGCAACTTGATTCCTTTTATACTCAAAGCAGTGTGTTGTTTTAGGGAAAAATAATTAAAAGATGTCCAGTGGGAAAACAAAGACAGTGTGATGTCCTGGGAGTTGGACAAGAATTAGGGACACTGGTGTATTGTCCCCAGAGTCCATGACACCTACATGGGTCACCCAGAACTGGTGGAACTAAGCTTTGTGCCCATCTTCATATCTAGCACCCTGGGAGAGCTGAATTGAAGTGAAGAGGGTTAACAATGAAAACGTGGAGCTCTCTTTTCTTATCTGGTTGAGAGAATAAATGACATGAAAGAAATATTTCTCAAGAGCAAACTTTAGATTATCTGGGTTAAAACTTTAGCATTTAAAATGACTCATCAAGGAGCTGGGATTGTAGCTCAGCGGTAGAGTGCTTGCCTCGCATGCGGGAGGCCCTGGGTTCGATCCTCAGCACCACGTATAAATAAATAAATAAAACATGTCTATAAAAAAATTAAAAAAAAAAAAAAATAAAATGACTCATCAAGTAAATAATGAGACAAAAGATGGTACTACCTCCAAGTATGCCAGGGTCATAAACCTTGGCTGGGGTGTACATTTCTCATTCTTCAATGTCAAGTCTGGCTCTATCTAGAAAATCAGTGCCCTTAAACATTGTAAACTTAATGTTTGCAATGGCTGATCACCTCTTTTTTTTTGGGGTACCAGGGATTGAACTCAGGGGTGCTCAACCACTGAGCCACATCCCCAGCCCTATTTTGTGTTTTATGTAGAGACAGGGTCTCACTGCGTTGCTTAGCGCCTCACCGTTGCTGGGGCTGGCTTTGAACTCGGGAGTCTCCTGTCTCAGCCTCCCTGAGTCCTGGGATTGCAGGCATGCACCACTGTGCCCGGCTCCAATCACCTAATTCTTTCCTACCCTTTATCAGAGCCTGCTTGGATGGTTTTCAGCTCTGCTTGGATGGTTTTGTGCTCTGCTTCCACCAGTGTCCATGCTTGTAAAACAAAGCACACCTGGGAGTGACTACAGGCTGCCCACCATCTGAGGCTTATAAACACCAGAGGCCTGTCTTAAAAATAAAAAGAGTACAAAATTAAGGGCAAAAGAATGAGTGTTTCTTCTGAATGAGAAAGGGGAAGTGAGAAGAGGCCAGGGAAAGAGAGCAATCTCGAAGTTCAAGCTTAGTTGTCTTAGTCATAGTGAGTTGGCTCCTGAAGCCCCAGAGATCCCTTTACACAGGTGAGGTGCCTTATGCGCCCCACCAGGACTTGCACGTTTGGCCTCTGTAGCCTGAGCTGTGAACCACGCCCTCACTTCCCGCCCTCCTGCTGCGGACCCTCCACCTACTCTGTGGACTCCCGGGGAACTCGCAGTACTTCTTCAGAGTGTGGCTCCTTCACACTCCACACCTCACTCTCGTTCCACGAAGAGTTCACTGAGTGCCAGCTGCTGTGTCAGACGCAGAGGAAACAGAACAACCAGTCTTGCCCTCCAGAATTTCCCAGTCAGGTGGAGGAGTCCTTTGTGATTGATGCCTTACAAGGGAGGGTGCAGCGGGCTCTGCTTCTGTTCTGGTCACCTATGTTGTGGAACAAGGGACGAGCTACTTGGCAAATGTTTTTAGGCTGATAGCTCCCAGATTTACATCTGTGACCACAGCCCTGCCCTAAGGTCCACATTTTTTTTTTTTTGGTACAGGGTATTGAACCCAGGCGGGCACTCAACCACTGAGCCACATCCTCAGCCTTTCTTATATTTGATTTTTTTGGTACCGGGGATTTAACTCAGGGATACTCAACCACTGAACACATCCCCAGCCCTATTTTATATTTTATTTAGCAAATAAAATGTAAACAACTGATTTGCTTAGCACCTCGCCATTGCTAAGGCTGGCTTTGAACTCGTGATTCTCCCGTTTCAGCCTCCTAAAGTGCTATGATTAGAGTCATGCACCACTGTGCCCAGCTCTTTCTTATGTTTTAGAGATGGGGTCTCACTAAGTTGCTTAGGGCCTTGCTAAGTTGCTGAGGCTGGCTTTGAACTCATGATCCTCTTGTCTCAGCCTCCCAAGCCACTGAGATTACAGGCATGTGCTACTGCGACCGGCCTGTCCCCTCTTTTCATTGCTCAAGGAATCTTGCTCTTCCACCATACTTACCTGCACATAGCACCATACCCTCCCATGATTCCATCCTCCCTGTGGCACCATCCTCCCCGTGACTCACTCCCTCATTTCTTATCTTCCTTGTTGAAATGTTGCCTACACAATCTAAACTAGCTCTCCGGCCTGCTTTGCCCCACTCCATGCCTCTCTCTTTTTACCCTGCATTGTTTTTCTACATGTACTTATAAATCACAAGCTACGTCATTTGTTGGGCCATATTGCAAAATCAAAGTTCAGGGTCCCTTGTTCCAAAATCATTGAATATTTCATGATAAGGAAACCAAGAATGGGAGTATTAAACCAAGCACGAGGTCCTTCTGAGCCAGTGGCCCAGTGCAGTTGCACAGGTCACACACCCATGCAGCCAGCCTTACACCTGAGACTGCCAGGAATGAGAGGAAATCCCGCTCTTCCTCCTTCCATCCATTCACATCCAGAAGCTGCCTCCTCTATCCTCTCCATACTTCTCACTTCCCATTTCCTTCTTCTCCAGCTCCTTCCTTGAATGCCATGTTTCCAGTCTTGGTTTCATCTCTTCATTCTTTGGATTCGGCATTGAAAATGCCTGGAGTCAGGGCAGGCCAGGCACAGCAGGTGTGCCAGGGAAGACGCTGGGCACGCAAAAGCTACCTTCTCTTTAGCAAGAATGTGTGGGGAATCAGGTGGGGTGTAGAGAAAGCCAAGGACTTTCACACATTGACTTTGGTGTCCATCAGACATCTTTGGAAAAAATTGTCATTAAAGCATCCAATAAAATGTATGAAAAGCTGGACTTTTTATGTTTGACTATTTTAGCTTGGAGTCAATTTCTTTGTTAAAGACAACAAAATAGGTTCTGTGGATAATGTGCTATTTATCTTTTATTATCTGAGTGTATTCAAGATGTGTGCATCTGGGGCTGGGGTTGTGGCTCAGTGGCAGAGCGCTTGCCTAGCATGTGTGAGGCACTGTGTTTGATTCTCAGCACCACATATAAATAAATAAAAAATAAAGATCCATCAACCACTAAAAATATTTAAAAAAAAAAAAGGTGTGCGTGAGTTCTACCACCCGATCTTCACTCTTTTTTTTTTTTTTTTGGTGCTGGAAATTGAACCCAGGGGCACTCAACCACTGAGCCACATCCCCAGCCCTATTTTGTGTTTTATGTAGAGACAGGGTCTCACTGAGTTGCTTAGCGCCTCACCGTTGCTGAGGCTGGCTTTGAACTCGCAATTCTCCTGTCTCAGCCTCCCTAAGTGCTGGGATTACAGGCTTGCGCCACCGCGCCTGGCTCTGATCTTCACTCTTTTTCTTCATTATTTTCCTGGTTGGTGGGTGGTTGATTCTTTCTACTTGGTCTTGTGTTTTGTCCATAGTACTCTCAATAGGAAATCCTTGACCACCCAAGCTCTTCACCTTTCATTTGCCTTTCTGGTAAGGAGTGAAGTATTGAGCTATTGAACAATTGGTTATTACTTTCAGTTGGAGTGATAGTTAAGGAGTTGGGCAGGACAGAGATGAGATACTGTCTCAGTTTCTCCAGAGTCCTGTCTTTCATGATGGTTTCTTTTGATCGGATTCTCTAAACTTTGGAAACATGCTCATCATATTAGTTATTAATGTAGTTACAACTGAATTCCAATATGAAGGAGGTGTGGGTGTCCCTAAAGGAAGTTACTTGAGAGTTCATTATACTAAGACAGTGACATGAAATAAATAAATAGCTGAATATACGGATACTGTGTTTGTTTTGTATGTGGAAATATCTATTTATGATGGAAAGTCATTCACAGAAAAAGCCTTTATTAAACATCATGATTTTCATGTGTAATTAATGTAACTAAGTGTTTTGCTTCTTTATGTTTAGGAAATAATACAGTTTTGGCTTGCAAAAGGTGTTGATGGCTTTAGTTTTGATGCTGTTAAATTTCTTCTAGAAGCAAAGCATCTGAGAGATGAGATCCAAGTAAATAAGTCCCAAATCCCGGTAAGATTTCAAATTTTTTTTTTCTTTGCCTTTTCTGAAAATGTCATTATTGTTTCCTTTATTAGCCTGAGATACTAATTACAAAGGCAAGTGCTGTGCTATCTATGGGAAGTTCTTTGAGCCACCTTCTTTAGGAAGCATAGAAGTTTCTAATGCAGGGACTCAGATGTTACCTTCCACTGGCTTTTTCCAGAGTAAGGGATTCTTTGAGAAGTTCTTCATCTTTGTTCCTTGATGAAGGTTCTGAGGACACAGACTGAACTCTACCAACGACCACAGATTATAGGACAGTTTGCTCACTGAGATTTTATCTCACTCAAGCTCAAGTGAAGAGACCTCAGTTTCCCAGCAGCTTTTCTTTTTCTTTTTTGGTACCAGGGATTGAACTCAGGGGTACTCGACCACTGAGCCACATCCCCAGCCCTATTTTGTGTTTATTTAGAGACAGGGTCTCACTGAGCTTTTTAGCGCCTTGCTGTTGCTGAGGCTGGCTTTGAACTCGCGAATCTCCAGTCTCAGCCTCCCAAAGCGCTGGGATTACAGGCGTGCGCCACTGTGCCTGGCTCCCAGCAGCTTTTCTAGTTGTTCAAGGTTAGACAGACAGAAGGGGGAAGGGAACTGGCACTGGCCGGGAGTCTGTGGTATGCTATATGCTGTTTGTTTATTGCAGTGCATTTAATTCTTGTAACAGCCTAATAGAGAAGTTTCATGATCCCCATTTAGCAAACCTTAGAGAACTTAACTTATCAAGGGTTTTAGAAGTGATAAAACAGAATTCTGAACCAAGTCCATCTCATTACTGAATCAGGACTCATTATGTACAACTATCATGCACCAATAAAAAATATGGAAAGAAAAAAAAAAGTCTACCACATGGACCTCAAGTCAGGCTGGCCAGTTCAGTCAGTTTGTAGGCCCAGGACCCACAGCCTTGGCTTGTGTGAGATGTAATCTTTTGTTTTTGATTCTTATAATCCTAGGAAGGCAGAGAAATGAGTATCAGGAAAAACTTCTGAAACCTGAGAAATGGTAACAGTAAAAATGAAAGAAAAATATGGTAAAGAAACTAATTTACGTGCACATTATTGATATCTTGTGTGAACAGATAAAGCATAATAATGAGCTCTATAGTCATTAGGATTGTTCACTTGCCTTTACAAGTGTCTGGAGCACTTAGACAATCACGTGGGTAGGAGGACTTTGTTAAATATTTATTGTTTATTAGATTTATAAAGTTGGCAATTTAAGCATCAAATGAAGTACTAAGAGTTGTGAGTATTGTCAATCCCTAAACCCTTGAGCATGGGAGGTCTTGCTGGGATCATCTCTAAGCATCTCTCTTGGTCAACTTGAGCCCTTTGATGAGACTGTATTCATATGGAGCCAGCTGTGGGTATGCGACATGTGAAATGATGGCACTCCTATTGTCCTGGTTTTCAAAGGACACGGTCACACACTACTCGGAGCTGTATCATGACTTCACCACCACGCAAGTGGGAATGCATGACCTTGTTCGGAGCTTCCGGCAGACCATGGACCAATACAGCCGGGAGCCTGGCAGATACAGGTGACCACAGGACATGCTTTAGTTCTTCACAGGCACAGGCTGTGATCTGCGGTTTAAACCTCACAACCAGGCATGGTCAGAGGTGCAAGTTATAATTTAACAAGCCAGCATAATTTTATTTTAGCTAGGTTATGCCAGGGTCTGATATATCTTCTCATGCTGCTGCTTTTCAGTTTCCTTTTTTGTGGGATGTTGCTAATTACAGCACTGAATTCAGAGTTTTGTAAAAATTAAATTAATTAAAAAAAATTATTAATTAAATTTTAGCCAAGAACAATTATTTTTATCATTATTATTGGGCCTGTGTTTCCCTATAGAGTATGAACACAAATGTTTTAACTAATCTGTCAATATATCACGATACCTAGGAACACAGCTTTGGACTCAGATGGGCTCGAGGTGGAATCTGGCTCCATAGCTAGTTGGTCTTAGGCTGGCTAGTTAACATAAGTCTGTTTTCTCATCAATAAGAAGGTAATAGTAATAACCTTTTAAAGGCTATTTTGAAATTAAATGAGATAATGTATATAAAGCACTTAAAATAGTGCTCGGCATATAATATTTTACAAAACTAACTCCAGGTTATTATCCCTAATCTGAAAATCTGAAGATTTTGGACCACTGTTGATTTATGATTTTGGGATCAGGAATTCTCAACCAATAAAATAGGTTGAGAATAGGTAAATACTATAAAATCTAAAAAAAACCTTCCAAAATCTGAAATACTTTGGTCTCAAGAATTTGGGTTAAGGGATACTTAGCCTGTGTTAGTTTGTACTGATCACCAAATAGAATCGATAGAAAAGAAGTTTAAGAAATTTCCCCTCCTTGAAGTGGTACTCTGATCACAATCTCCATTTTATAGATGAGGAAACGCAGGCTCTGACCGTGCAGGTGATGGTCACGTGGGTAGTGATGGCAAAGATGGGATGTGACCAGAGACATCTGGGCTGGAGCTTGTGCGATGACCCGTTAATTCGCTGCCTCAAACACCACAGATGGCCCAACATGACCTTTTTTGGTCACCTAGCTTGACTACTTTCTAGTGAGCCCTGGTCCTATCTGGTTAATAATGTGTGTTTACCCCCCACATTTAAGAAATAAGACATAAACACGATGCAGGATCTTAGCCAGTCTCCTGACAGGCCCTGAAGACCTCAAACCCCGCCAACTCTTACAGGTTCATGGGCGCTGAAGCCTCTGCAGAGAGCATCGACAGGACCATGATGTACTATGGATTGCCATTTACCCAGGAAGCTGACTTTCCTTTCAACAATTACCTCGCCACACTAGATACTCTTTCTGGGAACGTTGTGCATGATGTCATCACATCCTGGATGGAAAACATGCCAGAAGGGAGATGGCCTAATTGGATGGTAAGTCCTGGTGCCCGTTTTGAGCCCTTTGAAGAGACCATCTGTATACATGTGGAACCAGCTGTGGGTGTGTGACGTGAAATGATCGTACCCACGCTGGCCTGGTTTTCCAAGGACTCTGCCCTGCTACTGGGAGCTGTACCACGACACTTCACACCACAGTGTTGCACTTGCTGGGCACAAGCATCTAGGTTACACTAAATTTGTAAGTTTTCTGAGCAAAGTGCAGTGACTTAGTTATAGTAAGCCATGGTTAACTTATTTTTTTTTTTTTAGTTGTAGATGGACACAATGTCTTTATTTTATTGCTTTGTATGTGGTGCTGAGGATCGAACCCAGGGCCTCACGCATGCGAGGCAAACGCTCTACTGCTGAGCTACAATCCCAGCCCCCCATGGTTAACTTATTATTGAAGAAAGAAAGAAAGATTTTTCCCTTGTGTTGGGGATTGAATCCAGGGCCAGGGGCGCTTAACTACTGGGCCATCCCCAGCCCTTTTTTTCTTTTCTTCTTTTTTGGTACAGAGGAGTGAACCCAGAGGTGCTTTACCACTGTGCTATATGCCCACATCCCCCACCCTTTTTATTTTGAGACAGGGTCTCACGAAGTTGCTTAGGGCCTTGCTGAATTGCTGCGGCTGGCATTGCTATGCCCAACCTCTTGCATCTTTCATTCTGTTTTGTGCGTCCATCCAAGAGTACCTCATATAAGTGGATTCACACAATAGTTGTCCTCCTGTGACTGGCTTATTTTACCGAGTCTACACCTTTTCAAAGTTTTTTTTTTTTTGTACCATGTATCAGCACTTCTTTCTTTTTTATGGCTAGATAATAATCAATTATATGTAAATACCCTGTTCACCCCTTCTTCTCTTGATGCACACTGGGGTGTTTCCTCCTTATGGCTATTGGAATAATGTCATGAACTTTGGTGTGCAGTTACCTGTTTTAGCCCCTCTTCAATTCTTTTGGATACATATGCAGGAGTGGAATTGCTGGATCATATAGTACTTCTATGTTTAACTTTGAGGAAGTGTCACATTATTTTCTAAGGATCCCTCATTTAAAAAAAAAATTTTTTTTTTTTAGTTGTAGATGGACACAATATCTTTATTTTATTTATTTATTTATTTATTTATTTATTTTTTGGTACTGGGAATTGAACTCAGGGGTACTCGACCACTGAGCCACATCCTCAGCCCTATTTTGTGTTTTATGTAGAGACAGGGTCTCACTGAGTTGCTTAGCCCCTCGCCCTTGCTGAGTCTGGCTTTGAACTCGCGATTCTCCTGTCTCAGCCTCCCTAAGGGCTGGGATTACAGGCTTGAGCCACCGCGCCCGGCTATTTTATTTATTTTTATGTGGTGCTGAGGATCGAACCCAGTGACTCATGCATGTGAGGCAAGCGCTGAGCCCCAGCCCCAGCCCAGGATCCCTCATTTTATATTCCTATCAGCAATGTACAAGGGTTCTAGTTTCCCATATCCTTATCAAAACTTGTTAGTTTTAGTGTTCTGAAAAAAAATCATACCCAACATAGTAAGTGCCAAGTAGTATATAAAAATTCTCTTTCATTATTGGAGAATAGTTTTGCTGGAGATGGAGAACTTGTTTTTTCCCTTTCATTGCTTTCAAGATGTCTTCACATTGCCTTCTAGCCTCCATAGTTTCTGACAAGAAGTTACTTGTTAATCTTGTTGAGGATTCCTGATATGTGATGTGCTAGTTTTCTCTTGCTCTTTTTGGTACTGGAGATTGAACTCAGGGGCACTTGACCAATGAGCCATGCCCCCAGCCCTATTTTTGTGTTTTACGTAGAGACAGGGTCTCACTGAGTTACTTAGCACCTCACCGTTGCTGAGTCTGGCTTTGAACTTGGCGATTCTCCTGTCTCAGCCTCCCTAACTGCTGGGATTACAGAGCTTGCGCCACTGTGCCTGGCTTCTCTTGCCAGTACTCTTTCTGTGCCTTTTTGTTTGGGTGGTACTGGGGATCCATGTATGCTAGGTAAGCCCCCTACCACTAAGCCTCATCTCATCCCTTGTTCTGTGCCTTTATGTTTATGTTGGTATGTATGATGGTATCCCACAGGTCTGTGAGATACTGCTCATTGTTCTTCATTCTTTTCTTTCTGATTCTCTCAACTGGCCTGTCTTGTTTTCTGATTCCTCTGCCAGTTCAAATCTATCAATCTGTGTTAGGTAAATTTTCATTTGTTATACTTTTCAAGTCCAGAATGTTTCTTTTTCATAATTTCTCTATTGATAATAATAAATAATATTTATTGGATGTGATGCTGTTCTCATATTCTTTCAGTTCTTTAGCTATAACTTAGTTCTTGGACTACATAATAGCTGATTTAAAGTCTCTTTGGTAAGTCAAATGTTTTGTTTTCCTCAGCAACATCTTCTACTGATTATTTCTCTTCTCACCAATGTGTTCTGGCCACATCCCCAGGCCTATTTTGTGTTTTATGTACAGGGTCTCACTGAGTTGCTTAGCACCTCGCTGTTGCTGAGGCTGGCTTTTTTTTTTTTAAATATTTTATTAATTATTAATGGACATTTACTTATTTATTTATTTATATATATGTGGTGCTGAGAATTGAACCCAGTGCCTCACACATGCTAGGCAAGTGCTCTACCACTGAGCCACAACCCCAGCCTGAGGCTGGCTTTTTTTTTTGGTTGCAGATAGACACAATATCTTTATTTTTATGTGGTGCTGAGGATCAAACCCAGTGCCTTATGCATGCCACGCAAGCACTGTACCACTAAGCTACAATCCCAGCCCCTGAGGCAGGCTTTGAACTCATAATTCTGTCTCAGCCTCCCAAAGTGCTGGGATTACAGGCGTGCACCACCACGCCTGGCTAGTCTGTGTTCTTCAGGAAAATCTACCCATTGTCAGTCAAGGAATGGAAAGATTTCTAGATGGAAATGATGCGTCTCCCTGTATTGCTGACAGGCTGTGTGTGTGTTGGACATACTCTCAACATTTGGCAGTTAGTTGACAACTCTACCTTAGTCATCAATTTCTGATTGCACAGAGATTCAGGGGTAGCCAAAGGTTAGAGATTAGAGCCTTCTCAGGACTTCTTTGGATATCCGCACAGCCCTTGGCATGCACACAGGCCTGCCATTACTGTAGCCTTCTGGATTCCCAGGGATGTATTGGAACTTTTTTTAAAAAATATTTTTTAGTTATACATGGACACAGTGTCTTTGTTTGTTTATTTCTATGTGGTGCTGAGGATCGAACCCGGTGCCTCGCACATGTGAGGTAAGTGCTCTGCCACTGAGCCACAGCCTCAGCCCTATGTATTAGAACTTTTGAAAGCCCCTCATGGGCATCTCATTCTCAGCTTTAATTTTTTTTTTCTTTTTTTGCTCAGCTTCTGGTTAGCCTCAATTAGTAACACCATCATAGGCAGGTACCATGTTTGGGGGATAGGGCTGTTGCTGTTTGCAGAAGCACCTCTAAATCAGCTTGGGCAAAGAAAACCAAATCTAAGCTGCCTGAAATTTACAGTTTCCTAAGGATGGAGATCTTGGTGTACTTTAAACCTGTTCTGCCCTTCCAGTGGCTGACAGATGGGCTGTTAGTTTTCAAAGCCATCATGGATTTGAGGAAGGGTGCATGAGACTAGGGAAATTGCAAGTGCTACAAAGCTCGCTGTTCTGAGATGCAGTTATTTTTCTTGAATAAATTCATCTTGGATTGTTGCAGCCTCTAGTACTCTGTGTCTAAAAGACTTAAGGATCACAGGGTTTGTTCGTAGAAGATAAAAGAGTAAAAGGATGGAGGCAAGAACTGACCTAATTTTCTGGCCATTAAACTAGAAAAATACTTCATGTTGGCTTACAGAGGGATAATTATGAAGATTATTTTAATGCATATGAAAAGATTTTAAAATCAATTCCTTTCTAAGACTCAAGTTCAAAGGCTGGTTTTCCCTCATACTATAACTTGAATAAATGATGTTAATTTCTCAGAGCTGGCTTCCTCATTTGTAAAATAGACCTAACCTTTTTTTTTTAAATATTTTTTTAGTTGTTGATGGATCTTTATTTTATTAATTTATTATTTATATGTGTTGCTGAGGATTGAACCCAGTGCCTCATGCATGCTAGGCGCTTAGCGCTCTACCACTGAGCCACAGCCCCAGCCCATAGACCTAACTTTTGACAGCACTGTTGTGGAAAAGAGGAGTAAGATATCAGGTGTGAAAATGCTTTATGAAACAGTAAAGTGCCTTGCTTAGCATAGGCATGAGGGATTAAGTTGTGGGGTTACGGACAGTTGTCAGGTGATTTAAATAAATTCTTTTTTTTGGTACTGGGGATTGAACTCACGGGCACTCGACCACTGAGCCACATCCCCAGCCCTATTTTGTGTTTTATGTGGAGACAGGGTCTCACTGAGTTGCTTAGTGCCTCACCATTGCTGAGGCTGGCTTTGAACTCATGATTCTCCTGTCTCAGCCTCCCTGAGTGCTGGGATTACAGGCTTGTGCCACCGCGCCCGGCTTAAATAGATTCTTATTTAAATAAGGAGTAGATGTTACTGTATGTAACTAGAGCATTTCGCATAGAAATACACATAAAAATAGCAAACACTTTATAAAATTTGCTCTATGTAAATTTTTATCAGTTTATTTACCTTTTAAAATTTATTTTCAATAGTTCAAAAGTCAAAACAATAAAAGGGGCATGTCAGAAGTCTACCACCTCTGCCCTTTCCACCTTGTTTCCTCATCTTGCTCTTCATGAAGGAAATTATTTCCTGCTAATATTCCTATCCAAATGTGGGAAAACATGGATGTGCACCTCTAAATGCTCTCCTCTTTGCAATGCCATTGTGAATTCTGGCACCGTGTCGTTAGTCATCAGCGGCCAAGAAGTAAATGGGCCATTTTCACAGCAGTCACTAGGCTAGGAGTCAAATCTAGGCTTGCCTGCAACTACATTTCTGCCTTGTAAACTGTGAAGTAGGGTAAGTCTTCCAGAAAACCGTGTTCTTAAAAATACCTGCCTTTCAGATTGGTGGACCAGACAGTACCCGACTGACTTCTCGTTTGGGGAACCAGTATGTCAATCTCATGAACATGCTTCTTTTTACACTCCCTGGAACTCCCATAACTTACTATGGAGAAGAAATAGGAATGAGAAATATTTTAGCCACAAATCTCAACGAAAACTATGATGCTGTAAGTTTAACACAATTTAATCATGCACCAGAGCTGTAAAATCAAGTCCCAGTTCTTTTGCCAAATCAGAGGTTTTACTTTTCTATTCCGTTGCTGCAACTCAGTTACATTGCTTTTCTTTCTTACAGTTAGTGAGAATCATGAGCTTTATTTGTGGTTTGAGAGTTTATTAAAAATGCTGTTTTCTGATCCACACAATTAAGCTTATTGAGCAGAGCCAAGGAATCTGCATTTAAAAAAAGATTTTAAAAAATTATTTTGGTACCAGGAACGGAACCCAGCGGTGTTTAACCACTGAGCCACACCCCACCTCTTTTTATTTATTTATTTGGGTACTGAGGATTGAAATCAGGGGCACTTGACTACTGAGCCCTATTTTGTGTTTTATGTAGAGACAGGGTCTCACTAAGTTGCTAAGTGCCTCACCGTTGCTGAGGCTGGCCTTGAACTTGTGATCCTCCTGCCTCAGCCTCCTGAGTTGCTGGGATTACAGGTGTGCGCCACCAAGCCTGGCAAGGAATCTCCATTTCAGATTGGTGGAATCAGCAGTTTTCCAGCTGATTTTTAGGCATACCAGAATTTGAGACCAGTGGCTTTGTTTGGAATATTATTCATTTCCCTTTACCTGAAACATGGAAAGCTGGGAATTTCTTTAATCTTTACCTGACCTGGTAGATCTCATGACTAGCACACTTATGTTATCAAGTGTTTAATCCAGAGCCTCACAGTTAGCTTTTCTTTTTTTTTATTTTTATTTTTTTAAAAATATTTTTACTTGTCAATGGACCTTTATTTTATTTATTTATATGTGGTGCTGAGAATTGAACCCAGGGCCTCACACATGCTAGGCAAGTGCTCTACCGCTGAGCCACAACCCCAGCCCCTACAGTTAGCTTTTCTTTGAGGATAAGCCTCTCATAATTGTATTGCTGAGTAGATGACTGATAGTGAACGGTTAATTTGTATGACATGGTCCAGTTTCCCTAATACTTGGTTAAAGTGGAACATTTTCTCTGTCAGCTTCTCAATTTGTTTTTACTCATGTGCAATAACCAGCCTGGATAAATGAGTAGGATAGAATTTAGGCTTGCTTGTACCTGGCAGTGTTCTTGAATTCGCTATAACTTTACCACAGAGAACATAGCATGAATTGATAAGGGCACACTTTACAATCCCAAATTACTCAGTTTTCAGAAAAAGCAGCAAAGATTCTAAGCATGTTTAAGTTCATTTACTATATGGTCTATTCAAACTCAAGATGTTATTAATTATTTTCCAATTAGAAGACTAAAACTGGTATATGTATTGAATGTTAAGGCCTTTTCTCCATGAATAATGCACATACACATTAGCTAAAAGGTAGAGGGAAGTAAGTTATTATTAAATAAGTCAGAAGGGACCAAAGTATCTTTCTTTTAATAACCTGACCATTGCTTTCTCTTTCTGGTCTCTTAACACAGAATACCCTTCTCTCAAAGTCACCAATGCAGTGGGACAACAGTTCAAATGCTGGGTTTTCTGAAGGCAATCACACCTGGTTACCCACCAATTCAGATTACCATGTTGTGAATGTTGAGGTGAGTATCAGTGAAAATTTGTTGATTCTAGAAATAAGAAATGAGGTTTTGTATTGACAACACAGTCACCCTACCCTGAGTGTGTCTAAAACCTTAACTGATACTCTGTCAGAGACTTCTCTTGCAGGGACACAGAAAAAAGTTAAAGATACAGCAGGCAAATGGTAATAGAAAGAAAGCTTGCAACTTAGCTGTCAAACAAGCTGGGTGTGGCGGCACATGCCTCTCTAATCCCAGTGATTCAGGGGACTGAGGCAGGAGGATCCCAAGCTCTGAGGTCAGCCTTAGCAATTTAGCGAGCCCCTAAGCAACTTAGTGACACCCTGTCTCAAAATAAAAAATAAAAAGGGCTGGAAATGTGGCTCAGTGGTTAAGTGCCCCTGGGTTCAATCCCCAGTACCAAACAAAAACAACAAAACAAAACAAGCCGGGTGCGGTGGCTCATGTTTGTAATCCCACCACTTTGGGAGGCTGAGACAGGAGAATCGCGAGTTCAAAGCCAGCCTCAGCAACGGCGAGACACTAAGCAACTCAGTGAGACCCTGTCTCTACATAAAACACAGAATAGGACTGGGGATGTGGCTCAGTGGTTGAGTACCTCTGAGTTCAATCCCTGGTACCAAAAAACAAACAAAAACAAAAATTATATACATATATTGTTTTGAGTACCAAGGATTGAACCTGGGGGTACTTAATCACTGAGCCACACCCCCAGCCCCTTTTTTAATTTTATTTAGAGACAGGGCCTCACTGAGTTGGTTAGGGCTCTGCTAAGTTGCTGAGCCTGGCTTTGAACTTGCAATCCTCCTGAGTTCCTGGGATTACAGGTGTGTGCTACCATGCCCAGGCCCCCCCCCCTCCAAATATATGTGTATGTATGTATTTTTTTGGTACCAAGGATTGAACTCAGGACTCAGGGGTATTCAACCACTGAGCCACATCCCCAGCCCTATTTTGTTTTATGTAGAGACAGGGTCTCACTCAGTTGCTTAGCACCTCGCCATTGCTGAAGCTGGCTTTGAACTTGTGATTCTCCAGTCTCAGCCTCCATAGTGCTGGGATTACAGGTGTGTGCCACCACACCTGGCTCAAAAATATAGTTTTTGACCTAATCTTTCTATTCTAAAGTATTTGTATCTCATCTGCAAGGATCCTGACTGAAGCATTATTTGTAATAGCAGAAGGGTCTAGAATAATTTAAATATTTTATCAATAGAAAACCAATTAATCAATTATGGGATTAGTATGTAGCTTTTAAAATGAGAATATGAAAATATTTGCACTGATCTGAGACCATTTCTAATATGAATTAAATAATAAAAAACTGTATTGAAGGTAACATGCCATCATTTGTGTAAAGAAAAAATGCCTACCTATGTTTGCATAGGCACTGAATTATTTTATATGATACATAAAAATGAAAGAACATAGTTAATAGTGTGGGGGGGGGAGTTGGGAAATTAGGCAATAACAGAAGAAAACCTTTTCATTGTATACATTGTTCTTGTAATTGAATTTTATATGTGTGCGTGCATTTCTCTAGTCAAAAAATGAAGTTATAAAAAGCAGGTTTGGAAATATTTAATAGCAGACAAAATAGAATTCAATATGAAAAGCATTATGAGACAAAGGCAATCAATTTCTAAAAATTGAAAAACAATAATAGTCCACTAAAAATCATGAATCTTTATGTAACAATAGCTTCAAAATATATAAAACAAATACTCTGAGAAACGCAAAGAGAAAATTGACAAATCCATAAGTATAGGAAGAGATTTCAAATTAGATAAAAATAATAGCTAACACTGAGCACTCTTACGTGAGTGGCACTGAACTATGTGCTTCTCATGCATTACCTACAGCTACAGAAAATGTTAGTATTGTTTGACAAGTCATATACATGTACCATAAATACTTTTGTACCTGATAAACAAAAGAATACTTTTTTCAAACACCCATGAGATATTCATTTAAGACACATATTAAGCACCCACCCCTAAACAATAACAACGACTACAACCACCACCCCAGAAAACATGGCTGGCAAGAGTGCAATGAAATGAACATTGCTGATTTGGCAACAGCTCTTATAAAGAATAATTTGGCATTATGTATCAGATGTCCATACTCCTTGACATAGTAATTATCTTTCTGGTAATCAGTCCTAAATAAATATCCATAAAAGATGGGGGAGGGAAGTGAACTTAGAAGAAAATATTGCAAATGCAAATATTAAAATGACATTTATGGAGGTTATATAATAATAGGAAAATGCTTAAGATGTAAAGGGGGAAAAGCAAGAAAAGCACATTAAGTTATGTATGTTTTATGTAGTTGTAACATAAATTCAAATCTTTAATAGACTTATACTGCCTTTACGGTTAAAAAAAAAAAAATCAACTGCTGGGCGCGGTGGCGCATACCTGTAATCCCAGCAGCTGGGGAGGCCGAGACAGAAGGATCGCGAGTTCAAAGCCAGCCTCAGCAACTGCGAGGTGCTGAGCAACTCAGTGAGACCCTGTCTCTAAATAAAATACAGACTAGGGCTGGGGATGTGACTTAGTGGTCGAGTGCCCCTGAGTTCAATCCTTGGTCCTGTGTCCCCTTCTCCCTTAAAATCTACATTATCTAACTTTCACTATAGGCAGATTGGTGTGTTTGTAATTTTCTATTCTATGCAAGAAACACATCTGCCGAGTTACACTATCTCTGCATTAAAAGCAACTTACACGATCCCACTAGAGAGGACAAATAAGCCCTAATTCATCAGAAGTTCTGAGTCCATTGCCTCGATGGCCTTTTATTTTTCCTCCCAGGTGTTTGGCAGTTACAATACAGCATAGAGTAACTTCATTTAGGCCAGTTCAGTATCATTAACTTAGAAAAGGACATTTGTTTGGGAATCTTGAGTGGAGTCAAAATTTGTTTCTGCAGCAGCTCTAATATGGAGCAGCAGCAGCTCCCAGTTAAACTCAAAACCTGAATTTTAGAATTTCTCTTGGCTTTTTTTTTTTTTTTTTTGGTGGTGCTGGGGATCGAACCCAGGGCCTTGTGCATGCGAGGCAAGCACTCTACCAACTGAGCTATGTCCCCAGCCTTCTTTGCTTTTATATAAACTATTCTATGTACTTATCAATGCTTATAATTTGGCAGTTATTTTAAGGGGAAAAATGGAAGCAAGTTTTGGGGGAAATAACTCCTTATTAGGTAATTAAATATTTTTAAAAATTCATATAATCAACCATTTATGTAATAGTGTTCCTTTTTAAAAACAGGTCCAAAAGACCCAGCCCAGTTCGGCTCTGAAATTATATCAAGATTTAAGTCTACTTCATTCCAATGAGTTGCTCCTCAGCAGGGGCTGGTTTTGCCTTTTGAAGAATGACAGCCACTCTGTCGTGTATACAAGAGAGCTGGATGGCATAGACAGAGTCTTTATTGTGGTTCTGAATTTTGGAGAATCAACACAGCTAAATCTACAGGAAATTATTTCAGGTCTTCCTACAAGACTGAGAATAAAATTAAGTACCAATTCTGCCTCCGAAGGCAGTGAAGTTGAAACATTTGGTATTTTTCTGGAGAAGGGAGATGGAGTCATCCTGGAACACAACATGGAGAACCTCCTTCATCACCAAACTGCCTTCAGAGATAAATGCTTTGTTTCCAGTCGAGCCTGCTATTCCAGTGCATTAAACATACTGTATAGCTTATGTTAGGAACCTCTATGAAAGAGATGGTGACACTGATATTTGGTTGTGTTTTAACTTCATTTATAGCATGCTGCTGGGTGAACTTCAGGAACAGTCACTAATTCTTAGATATTTTGGTAGCTTGAATGTAACTACTTTAGGAAAAGTTCTCAAATGTTTGGAAGAATAATAAAATGTTTAAAAGGAAATTGTTGCTTGTGGGAACTTTTAACTTCATTGAGATAACATCGATAAGCGATGATCTTCTAGAACACTGTAGGACCCAAGATTACTTGAAAGCTCTAAAGCATGTAAATGGCAAGAATGTTTATCTTTTTTATTAAAATGCAAGTCATAGAAACTAGAAGACTCACTGTGCCAATGTCTAAAAATATTCACTAGCAAAGAGGAAGGACATCAATTTGTAAACTGTTCAAAGAAAATCCTAGTAAAACAGACAGGAACAAAATTGTTCTGATTGGAAGGAAAGCCTGGAATTCTATAGCCTCCAGTCTTTTCCTCATTCCTTTCTCCATGTCCTTTTAAGGAACATGATTTAAAAACCACTTTCCCAGGCTAAGAGGCATGTACGCCAGTGGAAGAGAACAGTACAGCAATTGTAATACAGACTTAGCAAAATCTGGATGGACAAGCAACTTTAAAAAAATTATCTAGTAACTTAAAATCTCACATTTGCTAATAACCCAATTTGGAAATAAGACTATGAAATATTTCAGTGTGTTTCCAATTCCCAGTTAAATGTAACATTTCAGAATTTTAGGTATTTCTTAAGATCCTCGAAAACACTGGTGCTGTCAAGTCCAAGTTCCTCATACAGGAATTTAATCTGGGCTGTAATCTAAAAAAAACACATTTTCAAATTAGATAGAAGACTTTGTGGTAAAATTCCAGTATTGTAATTCTTTCTTGGTTTATCCATCTTCACTTAACCCTGAAGTCAGCATTTTATGGCAGAAGTACTTCTGTCTGGGATGGAGACAGAGGCTTCCAACAGTCAATATTCAATTACGTTCTTTAACAGAGCTCCCTCATCAAGGACACGAGAGAATCTTTCCTCTTGCTTGACTCAATGACCCTTCCTCCCCTCCTAGGTCTCAGCTATAGACCTGGCATTTGTGAAGCAGCTCTGTCACAAACCCTGCTGTAACCACTGAAAAGGATGAATGTACATGTCTCTGTGGCCAACTGAGAAGGGTCAGAGAACATACCTTTTTGTGAGAATCTTCAATCACATGATTCCCTCCAGGCTGAATATCTAAAATAATATTGGGGGCCTGATAGCCTGAAAGAATTAACATATAAAAACACAATTAGTACATCTTTGGAAGACTGAGACCCATTTCTTTCTTTTTTTGGTACCAAAGATTGAACCCTGGGGTACTTAACCATTGAGCCACACATCCCCAGCCCTTCTGTCTATTTTATTTAGAGACAGGGTCTTGCTGAGTTGCTTAGGGCCTTGCTAAGTTTCTGAGACTAGGTTTGAACTCAAGATCCTTCTGCCCCAGCCTCCCAAGCCTCTGGAATTATAGGCGTGTGCCATCATACCTGATGACACCCATTTCTTCTCTTTCCTTTTGAGTACTTTATTCAAATAATAGCAAAGAAATAAGGGCAAGACCACCATAAGCACCAAAGAGGGGAGGGACAAGCAGCGGAAGACAAATTTCTAAACCAGGGAAGGGGGAAGAGACCCAGTGACTGAGGAGGCTGGATGGAGGGACTATGGCACCATATAGAGAAAGATGTGACTGAGGAGGAAGTCAACAGTTATGTCGAACCAGAAAGACTCTGACTTGTAGGTAAGACCCTTGGCATGTCTTGAAATGCAATTTCAAGGCAAAAAGGATAGGTTCTCATTTAATGAAAATGAAAAGAATCATCTAGAAAACTAAGCAGATAGTTTGGGTACTGAAGCTCTAAAGCAAAACCCTCAGAATCTTTCAGAGATTTTCCAAAATATCTCAATAAATATCTTTAAATGAATGAATGACTGCATGAGAGTACATCTCCAAGTTACAGTCAATATTTAAATTTACTTTGTCTTTGTGTTCTCTGAAAAGAGTTGTGGCGGCTTTAGTTGTATATACTTTAACTATGTAGTCCACAGAAAAAACTTATTTGTCCTCAATCAAGGTCTGATGATTTGGTCTGAAGCTTGAAATGTATTACTCTGAGCTGTGTGCTGAAGGTTCTAGTCCACCTAGCCACAATCCTTAGGTGGTCTCCTACCTTCACCTGTGTCCTTAGCATGCTCCGCGACGGCTTCCTTCAGTTTCTCAGTATAGTTAACAATTCCTTTCAGAGGTACACGTTCATCGTTTTCATAAGCTGTGATGTGAATTGAAGGATAATGCTAAAAGAAAATACATGTATAAAGAGTTTACATTACTCATTATGGTCTCTTCCATTAGATTGTGAAAAAAAATTACCTCCAATTTTTTTCCCCCAAGTGCTACAGGTTTTTTCTCATTTGATAGTCTTTTGCTTTTTGAGTACTAGGGAATGAACTTGACCACTGAGCCACGCCATCGTACCCGGCTAATTTAATATTCTTGAGTGAGCTTACTTGTTCTTGTTTAAAGAGGTCATGACTTCATCTCATCTAGTAATTAAGGCATAACTATTTTCCTGAAGTATTAAACTGAAACAGATGGAACATGAGCTTAATGGTGCTGAAAGATATTTGGGTGTCATAGCAGAATCATTTCTAAAACTCCTACCTACTCCTGCCTCACTGCAGGTAAGCATCCCTTTATCTTCTCTATTACTTCAGAACAGTATTTGGCAACCACATTTTCCCTACCTGAGGTTTAATATTCTGATAGGGGCAGTAACGTTTTATGTAGTTCTTGTGCTTTTCATCAGATGAAGGATTCCCCCACTCTTCTAGTTCTTCTAATGTCAGAGGAAGTGTAGTGTCCATCATGGTGTTGAGAACATCCACGAAAGGTGCCTAAGAAAAAAAGCCAAAGAAACTTATATTTCATCTAAAAACTTGGTAACCGGGCTGGGATTGTAGCTCAGCGGTAGAGCGCTTGCCTCGCATGCGTGAGGCCCTGGGTTCGATCCTCAGCACCACATACAAGGCAATAAAATAAAGACATTGTGTCCATCTACAACTAAAAAAAAAATATAAAAAAATATATATAAAAAAAAAAATAAAAACTTGGTAACCTAAGTTTCAGAAAACATTACTTTATAAATATACACACTGATACAAGAGAACACATCTCAAGAAGAAAATCTGGAAAATATCCAAGGTAAGAAAAAACCACCACTGGCTCTTAATCAGAGTTAAAACATTTAATAAAACGAGGCTGCTTTTTTTTTTTTTTAAACCTGGATTTATAGTTTTTGGTTTAGATGTTTTTTAGCTTTTTCTTATATTACCAGTAACCACGTCTAATGGGCTCACCTATCATTCTTTTTGGCTGCTCAGCCTGCTTTTTCTGCATTTGGAAAATTGCCAACCTTATCAGACACAGCCTGTCTCTCACTGTAGACATACTAGATATACCTTCTTATTGTTCCTTGAAGCTTAAGAGTAGCCAACAATGTAGGTTTCACAATCAGACACATGTGCTCCACATTCTGGATAGAAGTCAGTGATTCAAAGAAGTATGATTGATCAATGGAGAATTTCTTTGTAAAAGTGTGACACTGTCTCCAGCTTGTAGAAGAAGCACTATTAGCAGGAGATGATTTGTGCTTGGCAGTGGCAATAGTGGCAACTTTGTTAGGCCAGTTCTGTATCTGCCTGGCAGCCTCTAACGCTGGTTCTGAACACACATACTCTTCCCTAATACCATTTAGTAAAACCTCTTTGTGCCTGAATTGCGGTTTTGGTGCTTGCTATTAAGAACTTTGACTCATACACGAATTCCCCACTGTTGGATATTTTAAGTTGTCTCTAATTCTTCACTATGATAAGCAACATGGGATAAATACTCATACACATATATTTCTGATGGTGTCCTTTTTAATATCTAAAAATAAAGGTTAGTACCATTTTCTTTATATTGTAAATGCTTCTGCTATTACTATCTTTGTGGATAACCCCCCCCCAACTCAGTATTTCTATATATTTTTTAAACAGATTCATAGGACTGGGAGCGTAACACAATGTCTCTATTTTTTATGTGGTACTGAGGATGGAACCCCGTGCCTCAGACGTACTAGGCAAGCACTCTACGCTGAGCCCAGCCCAGCCCCAAGAAAGAACTTTTACAAATAGACTTATGGATTAGGGCTATTTAAAACTTATTTACTTACTATAAGCCCACAGTATATATCCCTTGCCCTCAATACAACACTGAAAACCCTGAAAATAATTTACTTTCTCCATTCCAGTCATTATTTTCCAGAGGAACTAGGAAACAAGAATGATAGAGGTGAAAATGAAACGGCTATAACACAGCTTGATAACTCTGGACACTAAGACTGCAGAGCATTTTCAGAACAGAGTATTTTAACTAAAGTACAGGAAAACTACACCTCAAAGACCATTAAGAATATAGTATCTGAGCCAGGTGTGGTGGTGTACACCTGTAATCCCAGCACTTTGGAAGGCTGAGACAGGAGGATTGCGAGTTCAAAGCCAGCCTCAGCAATGGGGAGGTGCTAAGCAACTCAGTGAGACCCTGTCTCTACATAAAACACAAAATAGGGCTGGGGATGTGGCTTAATGGTCAAGTGCCCCTGAGTTCAATCCCTGGTACAAAAAAAAAAAAAGAATCTAGTATCTGGGGGAAAAAAAAAAGACAGTATCTAAAAATAGTCCTGAAATTCAATACTGAAATTTTGATGGTCAGTAATGTGTCTAGCTCACCAGGAGTCACAGGATGAGCAGCATTCAGCCACAGATACCCCACCCAACTTGTGAAACCGTGAGGCACAGATGTTTCATCTTTTTCCCACCAATTCTAAATACTCTGACAAACAGAAAATGGTCAATGGGAATAGCTGTTAACCTTTCAGTGGAATCCTTACAAACTAGTAAAAAAACATTGACAGAGAATAATATATAGAGAGTAAATAGTGTGATTAAAATTATTTTTTAATAATTTTAGAAGTTTTCCTAGAGCTACAATTTTGTTTAAATTTAAAAGCTTTGTCACATTCCTAGGTTGGTAAAACCATAATAGAATTTTTTTTTCTTAGAACAGCCTATGATTCAGGCCTGCATTTTGTACGCAGAGTATACTTACCTCCAAAGTCACAGCTCTCAGGAGCTCTGGATTAGAATTACACAATGCTCCCACAAGCACCCCTCCAGCACTGAAAGCAGTCAGGGTTGTTAGACTTGGCTGAGAAAAGCCTTGGCCATGAAGCGTCTTAATGCAAGCCTCTAAGTCAGCAAGGCCATTGAGTTTTTTAGTTAGCCGGCCATCAGCATGCCACTGGAGACCTAACTCACCACCACCTCTGAAATTAAAGGGCAAAAAAGTTTTAGTAGGATAAAAATGATACAGACATAGGTAGAGGTCAGAAAACTACAGTTGGAAACCCGTTTTTTTAATTTTTAAAATGTATCTGCAGCTAAGAACTGTTTCTACATTTTTAAAGGATAGGGAGAAAACAAGAAGTAATACGCAACCGAGACTGTACGTGGCCTGCAAAGCCTAAAGTGTTTACTATCTTGGGTTTTTTTTTTTTGGGTTCTGGGATCAAATGCAGAAACGTGGTTGTGCTCTACCAGTGAGCTACCCAGGCCACTATCTAGTTCTTCAGAGAAAAAGGTAGATGTATGTAGAGATATACATATATCCACTTGTGTCTTGAACAAAGCTAAATAAAATGGAAGTTAGATGGGAAAAATGGAGTCTGGTATACAGGCTGTTTAAGAAAAACCTAAACTCAGGACAATCATATGGAAATAATAATGTAACCAAGTATAGAGACTGATACACGTATTTAATAGTCCTAGAAGTCTATCCTTCTGCTCTTTGGTTCAACTAATCTGTTACTGAATCAAGTTCTACCAGCACAGGTTTTAGGAATATACACAAACAACATTATGAATGAGAAAATGAGCTTTTGCTCCCCAGTATATTGTTATTTTAGATATGCTTCCATGTTTCGGAACTCGTATGCTATGGGTGCTGACTCACCTAACATGGCAATATGCTAATATCCATCCATCATCTACCAAGACCCGCCTCTCAGGTCTGAAATTCATTTTCAAATCCATTCCGTAAGCTCCATATACATGTACCAAGAGAGGTTTCTTCTGTAAATCCTCAGAGTCCGTTTTGTGGAAAATAGTCATTGGCACTAATTTTCCATCCTGGAAATAAAGAATAACTATATATGTAAAGAAGAGTCTTTTAAAACAGTGTTACCCCTACTTTAAAATAAGCTAATGTGTACTTTCACACTCTTTTGTGCTATTTACTGATGTTGAATATTAAATTTATTTAAAAAATAAAGAGTTATGATTTCTAAAACTATATCATAGTTCTTGGTTTCAGTAGCCTGACCTACTGTATTAACCAGAAAAGAACAGCAAGACTGGCTTGAAAACATTTTATTAAACATGGCTTTCTATAATAGTAAAGTGACTTTTAAAAAGAGTTCTTTATTAGTTAGTATTACTGTAATTTATTTCTTTCAGTGCAAGCCAAAATACCTATTAAGTTTGGAAATCCCAGTACAGAATTCTTCCTATGCCTAAGGAATTTCTCATCTTTGCATATTTACAAATACGGTGACCAAAAGTCGTATCAATTTCCTACCCTCTATGAGCAGAATTCTAAACCATTAGAACTAACACTACTGACAGCCACCCACATCCTCCTTCAAATCCCTATTTAAATTTATTTAAAATTTTTAAAAAGTGCTTAAATTAAATTTCATAAAATTTAACAGTTAAGGCGCTTTAAAGTCATCTAATATTCCTCTATGTAGCTCAAACTCATCAACCCAGTTGACCAAAACCCTCTGGGCAGAAATAATGCAAATAATGGAACTACTTTTGATCTTCCTCATAAAATAAAGAGTGGAGAAGGGCTGGGGTTGTAGCTCAGTGGTAGCACACCTGCCTAGTACCTGTGAGGCACTGGGTTCAATCCTTAGAACCACATAGAAAATAAATAAAATAAAGGTGTAAAATAAAGGAATAGATAAAATAACTGCCCTATTGAAGGGTGCAGTACTGTATTTGAGAAGCTAATAAAAATCATAGAAGAAAAATGCCAAAAAATGGTGAAGTTTGTTTTCATAAAGAAATTAATAGAAAAGCATCAATTTACATATGTAAAATAATATAACTGTGTCACTTTCCCTATTTTTTCATCTTCATTTTTTTTTAATATTTATTTATTTTTTTTTAGTTGTAGGTGGACAGAGTATCTTTATTTTATTTTTATGTGGTGCTGAGGATCGAACCCGGTGTCTCACGCGTGCTAGGTGAGCATGCTGCCACTGCGCCACAACCCCAGCCCCTTTTCATCTTCATTTTGAAAACTTCAGTGTATGGCGATAAATGGGGTGTAATCAAACTGGCAAGAAATCGGATTCTATTTACAGTATTGACAGCACAAGTGAATTTTTACTCTTCAGTGAGATTCATTCTTATAAATCTTTTCTTTTTTTTGTGGTGCTAGGGATTGAACCCAGGGCCTTGTGAATGCTAAGCAAGTGCTTTACCACTAAGCTATACCCCTGGATGTATTATAAATCTTTTTTTTTTTTTTTTTTTGGTACCGGGGATTGAACTCGGGCATTTAACTACTAAGCCACATCCTCAGCCCTTTGTCCTATTTTATTTTAGAGACAGGGTCTCACTGAGTTGCTTAGTGCCTTGCCGTTGCTGAAGCTGGCTTTGAATTCGTGATCCTCCTTCCTCAGCCTCCTGAGCCGCTGAGATTACACACCTGTGCCACTGTGCCTGGCTGTATTATAATCTTTATTTTTTAGTTGTAGGTGGACAGAAAATATCTTTATTTTATTTTTATGTGGTGCTGAGGATCGAACCCAGTGCCTCACGCGTGCTAGGTGAGCACGCTACCACTGCACCATAACCCCAGCCCGTAAATCTTGATGTAGACTAATTTTTTAAAAAAATCTTGGTCTTTCTATCTCTCTGCCTTTTCCACAACTTCAAATATATAATCAGAAAAAATTGCTAATTGTAACCTTGTGAAAAGGAAGAGATAAAAATAGTAGGTAGTCCTGGGCTGGGATTGTGGCTCAGCGGTAGAGCGCTTGCCTCGCATGCGTGAGGCCCTGGGTTCGATCCTCAGCACCACATACAGAGCAATAAAATAAAGACATTGTGTCCATCTACAAAAAAATTAAAAAAAAAAAAATAGTTGGTAGTCCTATCACGGGCTGGATCCCAGAGTTTATCAGCAGCACATGAAATGCCTATGGAAAGGAATAGCACCTTCCATTTAGCACTACTTCTCCCCTAATGCCTGAACAAACCCTGGACTCTACCAGAACTTAGGTTAACTGTACTTTCTATCTAGGGTAATGAACAACATTTTAGTAGACTGGTGTAATCTCACATTTGTAAAACTAAACAAAATCTAAAAGTATTTATCTTGATAACAATCCAACCAACCAAAAAACAACTCAAGGCATTTAGCTAAATGGTTAACAGCAATTTTTTCTAAGACGTGAAGCAAATGGGACTGAAAAACAGTAATCCAAACACTGTACATTCTGTATTTTGCACTTACTCTAACAATGTTTTGCTTTTGCAATTTGAAAATAACATTTATATTTGCTTAAAAATATTAAAATAAAACAATGGGTTAAAGAAAAAATTCATAGGGAAAAAAAGGTCTGTTACAATTTATTCGTTGTTAGTACATATGAAATCACTTGAATTATGAAATGCTAAGGGCTGAAAATTCCTTAAATTCAAAGTTAGTTTATTAATTTTTTCCTATTTGCACCAATCTGTAAATTCTGTATGTTGCTTATACCTTGAATATGCATATATGTTATTTCCATTTTTTCTCTTGTGGTGCTATGGATCAGACCTGGGGCATTCTATCACTGTGCTACATTCGCAGTCTTCATAATGTGAAGTGGGTCTTCTTATATTGCCAAGGTTGGCCTCAAACTTGTAATCCTCTAGCTTCAGCCTGAATAGCTGGGATTATAGTAGTATGTTGCCCTGCTTCTTATTTCCTTCTTAATTTCTTATCTCTCTCTAATGCTCTCCTTAGTAATCTTTTCTCTCTTCTCTACTTTGGCCTTACCCTTCTCCTTTACACTTCTTCTTCTTCATTTGTACCGGGAACTGAACTCAGGGGCACTCGACCACTGAGCCACATCCCTAGCCCTATTTTGTGTTTTATGTAGAGACAGGGTCTGAGTTGCTTAGCGCCTCATCATTGCTGAGGCTGGCTTTGAACTTGTGATTCTCCTGGGGATTACAGGTGTGCGCTACCGCGCCCGGCTTCCTTTATACTTCTTTTTGTGTGTGGTACTGGGGATTGAACCCAGGGAGTGCTATGCCATAGATCTACATCTCCAATTCTTTTTATTTTTTTATTTTGAGACAGTCTTGCTAATTTGCTCATGTTGGCCTTCAACTTGGGATTCTCCTGCCTCAGCCTCCCGAGTAGCTGGGATTACAGGTGCGTACCACAGTATCCAGCCTATACTTCTACTACTTTTTTTTTTTTTTATACTTCTTGAATTGTATCATTTCTCCACACATTCTGGGCTTTACACAACATGGGATCTTTTGCTCCTTTCCAGCTTACTCTCAGTCATCCTAGAAGCCTTATCTGGGACAATGTTCCTCAGAGAAGGCTTTCCTGATCTCTGCAGACTAGCTGACAGCCCTTTGCCGTAAGTTTTCACTGCATTCAGTACACCTTCATTTGCAGCAATTAGTGTTATTAGTAATCCCTTCTTCAACCCCTGGCATCTTCCCTGTTAGATTTAAGCTCTATGGGCGCAACAACTGTATTTGTTTAGTCCACCCCAGTCAGCTGCTTACCGTACCTTCACAAGTAATGCCATAATTGCAAACCAACTTTATTAAGTTTTTTTAAACTCAACTTTTAAATTCAAACAAAAACACTTGAGATAAAAACATGCTACCTATAATTTTTAAAATCCCTGTTAAAATAAACACATGAGTATTAAAGTTAAAAAAACCTATGTATTCCCTAAAATCATTTGAGCCTTACTGTGGTTGAAAAGATCAATTTTAGAAAACGGTACTGATGTAATTCCAGCAACTGCACAGCATGCTTTCAATAAAGGAGAGTTGAAAGTTGATTCCAAAGACCTACCTTGCTTTTGGCTTCTAGACGTAAAACACGACTAGTCTTTGTAATTGGGTCCTCATGCCCAGTTTCCTCAAAGAGTTTGCCTTCTGCAAACTTATATGTGTAATATTTTGGGGGTCGTATTGGAGAGCAGAGTTGAAAAGGGCAGTTCTTCGGGTCAGAATTTGTATCCATTATGAATCCACAGGCCCAAGGAGGGAGCTAAAGAAATAAAAGTTATTTTCACTCTATTTCTATAGTAAGTATCACCAAGTAAAGTTTCTAAGTCAGCTCAAACAAGATGATGGGACATCTAGTATACTTTGTCACCCCATGTTACATTTAAGAATTACTTCACCACAACAAAATATATTTCAAAAAATCAAAACTCTGTATTAATGACCAATAAAATAAGGAAAAATTATAGGAAAGGTTTATCATGATTCTAGATTTACATGAAATCTTTAACACAGAAGTTTATTTGGGGGTGTAAAATTGGGCAGTAAAGTAGAATGGTTAAGAATAAGAGCAAATGAAATAGTAATTCCGGAACCCAGCAATAGCCCCAAGATCTCTATTCTCACAGACGTGAAATTCCTCACAGGTGTGTTTTGCATAATTTTCCCACCAGTCCTTAGCCTGCTGCCTGGATAGCCCAGCGATGACAGTTATTATTCCAGGGCTATAAACGGGCTCAGCAGCACTAAAGCATTTACAATTTGTTTTTAACTTCAGCTTCCAGGCTAACCATTGTGCAGAACAAAACCTTTCCATGCACATCTACTCTGAGAGACTCACAGCTATTATGCTCAAGATTCTTAACTTTAAGAAAAAAGGAAAGGAATCAAAATTTATTCTCTTGGATCAGCAGGGTCCAGCTTCAAGCCTTCCACTAACATCCCACTTACACCTTTTAAAGAACTCTGGTAAGCAGGTTGACAGAGTGTTAGAAAAGGTACTAAGAGTCAGAACATTAAAAGAAAATTGCCTTTCTTTTTCTGAGTAATTGTAGAAAGAGCAAATTCCTTAGAAAATCAGAGGTCTTGGCAAAGCATCACTGGCAGGCATTACTGAAAAAGGGTAGATGGGGGATGTGAATAAAGAGCACACAATTCAACATGCAGAATCTACAAAGAATTTATGTTCACCAAGCAAATTTCTTCTAATTAATCCAAAGAATCTAGTTTTGTGAAACACTAACAAGGACATGCACTTCCAATGTCTAAGAGTTCCTGGCACCTTCCATTTAGCACTACTTCTCCCTTAATGCCTGAACAAACGCTGGACTCTACCAGAACTTAGGTTAACTGTACTTTCTATCTGGGGTTAAAAAAGGGTAGATGCGGGATGTGAATATCCTCCATCATTGCCTCTTTCTTTAATCCTCAGACTGAGATTAAAGAAAGAGGCAATGCTGCAAATCTCGGAACCAGGCATTAGAGTGAGGGTACAAGGTTCCTTAGTCCACAGAAACACAAGGTTTTCTGTTTCTGGTGGGACTTTAGGACCATTTTCATATGATGCATGTATCAAGCTGTCTTAGTATTAAACCAGCTGGCACCAAGATTACAATTTTAATCATGACCAAAACTGCTCCAAGGGTATGGACTTTCTAAAGTTTGCCCAGATAATGCAGAAATAAGTTTTAACAATTTCAAGGATATTTTAAGCCAGATATCCTATTGAGATAAACCTGCAGTGAATCTGTGTTTGTTAATGGACAGCACCCAAAACTAAGTTGGCCAGGTGATAGGCAGACATTCTATATACACTTGACAGAAACAAGTTTGGTTCCAGTACTCTAATAGCAAATTATAGTAATTTCATTGGCTTCAGACGTATCATAATGAAAGAAAATCAGCCTGGGTATGTGGACTTCTCTTCCAAATAAAACTGAAGTTTTATTTGGAAAACAGTACAGTATGAAAAAAAAAATTCCCAATTACTTAAATTAAATAGCATAACCAACTGCCTAACATAACTTTTTTTTTGTGGGAAAAAAAAAAAGCAACCAGAAAACACTGGTGACATGATAATCGAGGACAAAAAGCAACATATGATGGGTTTAGATTTCCATTCAGTGGCAGAAACACAGGGCACATGACCACTGCCTTACTAAGAATGTGGGACTTGGGAGCAGAAGTCAGTGGTTGGGCCCTGAGTTATTGCTATACTTAAAGTTGTGAAGATATCTTATAGATATACGGAGAAAGAGAAATATAATGACACTTAACTACTTCTGAAGTCCATGCTATTAGGCAGTATTTTAAATAAAACTGCATTAAAAACAAAGTCCTCCAAAGAATTATAAAATAAACCTTATAAAATATCCAGTACATTGAATTCCTTTTAAGAAAAAGGACATATTATTCAAAATATGTTTTATTAAGCTAAACCTAAATGTATTTTGGTTAACAGTACTGTCTTTTGAAAATAAGACATACCTTCAGAGACCGCACTGAATCATCAGCCAGACCAATCACATTAACATAAAGTAGGTTGCTGTGCTTCAAGAATAGAACACAGTGATCCTTAAACATGTCCAAGTCTACAACTTTCGTATTTCTCTTCATTGTGAAAAACAAATCCCAATTCATAATAGCAGGGGTATCAGCTGCTGTTCTCATTAGCTGTGTGAAACAAGTAAGAAAAAAATCTAGGTAACAAAATATGAAGGATACAGCATTCAAAGATGAAAACTAGACCATACCAGTTGTCACTATTTTATGAAAAGCTGAAGAAATTAGCTCTGCATCAGGAATGAAGTGTGAACATCACCCTGTGAAAAAGACCAGGCTAGCCTGATGGGTGATGAAACCCAGTGTACACGGCAGTGCTTAATGACAGCCAAGCTGCAGATATTTAAGTGAGGGAACTGACAAACCAGTGGACTATGGATACACATCAGTGAGTCTAGCAGAGGGCAATCCCAACTGCCAACCTGAAAAATCTTGAGTTTATAAATTCGCTCTTTTAAGCCACTTAAGTTTGGCTTTGATAACATCAGTACAGAATGTTTCATTTACTAACCTTTTGGGATCAATTAAAATATGTACCAGCACTGGCTCTAAGGGAATAAGAAATGGGATTAGTAATATATAGGAAGGCAGCATCAGTTTCTAAACTTAACAAAAGTCTACAAAGCAATCACATAACTCTTATAGCAAGAAATGTTGAGGGAAGTGTTACACTTAACAGCCCAAGGGGAGACAAGCCAGAATTTAAAATTACCTTGAATTCTGTAGGCTCTCCAACATTAGTGAGAATGTACAATTCATCATCTCTGTGTTCAACATAGTAAAGGACCCCATGTATTCGCTTCTGGATAAGTACTGGTGGGTCCCAAGGGCTCAGGCCATCTATCAACCACACTTCAGAAGTGGTCTTGTTCATAATATTTATGGTGAGGAAACGACTATCCTTTGTAAGATAAAGGAAAACAAAATAGCTAGAGAGAGACAGGGAGGGGGTGGGGGTGGAGAAGAGAGCTCAGTAAATTTCAAATGAGTGCTATCTTATTACTATTTCAAAGATGGCCCATATACATGTTATTTATTTACAGTTTATTTTACATGGACATAATACCTTTATTATATTTATTTACTTTTTAATGTGGTGCTAAGGATTGAACCCAGTGCCTCACACATGCTAGGAAAGCCTTCTACCACTGAGCTACACGCCCAGTCATATACATGTTAATTGTAATGCAGATACATTTAAAAAATTTAAAAATTTCTTTTTTTTTTTTTATTTTTTATTTTTATTTTTTTTTTTAGTTCTAGATGGACATAATGTCTTTATTTTATTGCTTTGTATGTGGTGCTGAGGATCGAACCCAGGGCCTCACGCATGCGAGGCAAGCGCTCTACCGCGGAGCTACAATCCCAGCCCTAAAAATTTCTTAGTGAATACTTATTGCAAATTTAAAAATTGGTTATTATTTATCACATTCTCCCTCCAAAGGCATTCAAAATTTTTTTCTAAAATTTTATGATGAATGTTTTTCAAACAGAAGTTGCTCCAAGAACTATAGAGCAGATACCCAAATATTCACCATGTAGATTCTATCATTGCTAAATTTTCCTTTTTCACCTCTATGCATCCATTAATCTATCTTTATTTGGATGCATGGTAAGGTAAACATCATCTTTTAATGACATTAATAGATTATAGGGCTTTTTGCTGAGAAAAGGAAATAAACTTTCTATAGGAGACATGAAATAGGGAAGAAAAGAGACAGAATGTATCCTTATTTTGTACTTTCTCTATATGCATCTCAGATGTCTTTTTATACCTTTCTTCTAATTTTTATAATATAATATAACATTAGGAAGAAAAATCCTCACAAACTCACTAACATGACACATTTAAAAATTAATGGAATTTATGTTTTCTACTTTTCCTTTTAAGGTTTCTTTATATTTCATGCATGTCTTTAAACAGATAAAATTATACTATAGATGTAATTTTTGATTCTGCATTTATTTCATATGTTGCTATTTCCCCCTACATTAAAATATTTATGATTACTATTATTAATGCCTGTCTAATATTCTATTAGGTAGAATCTTAAAATATAGATTTTACTATTTTATTATAAGAAAAAATATTCATGAATATCATTTCCTCTTCTCTGGCCTTTATAATTATTTCCTTAGGATCCATTTTTAGGAACTGAAATACTAATTTAATGATGAGTAATTTTATGACTCAATAAATATACTAAATAATTAAGGGCATTACATTATTTCACACTGATACACTAGATGGCTTTAAATGTTATGCTTATGTTTTCCTTTATTATAAAAGCAGTCTATACTGAAAATACTGAAAAAGGTAAAGAATAATGATAATTCTGAAGCCCACTGCAGAAATAAGCCTCGTTTATATTTTGGTAAAATTTCTTTTGTATCGTGTTATATTATCATATATATTGGTCAACCATATTTCTTTTGTGAAATGTCTGTGTTCATATTAAACTTGAGATGTAGTTTAAATTATTGGTATGTAAATACATACCAATATGTGTACAAATTTATTCTCATAAATTAAGGATATTAACATATTTTTGTTGAAAATACTTTCCTCCATTTTGTTGTGTAGATTTTATTTTTATGTGGTGCTGAGGACTGAACCTAGGATCTCTCTTGTGCTAGGCAAGTGTTCTGCCACTGAGCCAAAGCCCAGCCCTCCCATTTACTTCTACTGATACTTTTATTTTCCCAAATTGTTTCAAAAATAATAATGGTTATTATGAATGATAAGAACATAGAAATAAATCTTTGTCAGTACTCTGGTATATTTTCTTTAAATTTTTTTTAAAAAGATGCACGAGCCAGGTGCGGTGGTGCAAGCCTGTAATCCCACCACTTCGGGAGGCTGAGACAGGAGAATCGCGAGTTCAAAGCCAGCCTCAGCAATGGCGAGGTACTAAGCAACTCAGAGAGACCCTGTCTCTGAATAAAACATAAAGTAGGGTTGGGGATGTGGCTCAGTGATTGAGTACCCGAGTTCCATTCCTGATAGCAAAAAGAAAAAAAAAAGATGCATATTTTTTCCTGATATGTAGTTGATAACGTATGTTCAATTTTTTTCACCTAGCACAATACATTTTTCAGTTAGTTTAAATTATAATTTAGTAGCAACACATACTTTAAAATTTTCAACATACAGTCAAGAATTCCATGGTTAAAAGGTACACATTCAGCACTGGACTAGGGGTTTTAACTTGAAGGAGAAAAACTGACCTAAATGCATCAATTACTCAATTAACAGGCACTGACTAAAAACAGTTATAAATATCTTTTTAGTTGTAGATGGACACCATACCTTTATTTTATTTATTTATTTTTAATAAATAAATTATTTTATTTTATATATTTATTTTTATGTGGTGCTGAGGATCGAACCCAGTGCCTCATGCACACGAGGAAAGCGCTCTACCACTGAGCCACGACCACAGGCCGACACAATACCTTTATTTTGTTTATTTATTTTTATGTGGTGCTAAGGATTGAACTCAGTACCCTCACATGTACTAGGCAAGCACTTTACCACTGAGCCACAACCCCAGCCCCTAAAAATAGCAATGTTACAGGTCTGGTACTCGGCTTCTCAAGAAAGATACAAAGGTGACAGATATTCAGTCTGCTTATATTCTAGCAGTTCTAAGTTATCTATGAATTTATATAAATGGACTGTTATAATTCACAAAATTTCAAATATCAATAATTAAAATTCTTTTCATTATTAATTATACAGGCAGACATCATGCTTGCATGTGTAGCAAACTCCAATTTCCCATTCTGCAGCATTTGGATATGTAAGTGGTGTGCTTGAACTCATGAGCACTCAACCACTGAGCCACATCCTCAGCCCTATTTTGTACTTTATTTAGAAATGATCTCACCTAGATGCTTAGCACCTTGCTTTTTGCTGAGAACTCACAATCCTCCTGTCTCAGCCTCCCAAGGTGCTGGGATTATAGGCGTGTGCCAGCGCACCTAGCTTGCATGGATTTTTAATTTGCATAAGTATTTAAAGAGATGTATACTTAAAAGCACGAGAGAGACCTGGAATCAAGAACTAAATCTTGGAAGACATTTGGAATTAATATATAAATGTCATTATCAAATCTTGAAGCATCCTAAGTAAAGCATCACAATATACAGAAATTGAGCAAGAAATGATTTGTTCAAGCTCAATCATATGATCAGTATGTAGAGAAGTAAGCCTAGAACCTTTTGCTAGAGAGTAGAAGGATCATTCCAAGCTAATTACCTTTCTTCCCTAAAAATTTAGCTTCTACCATAAAGGAAGAGCAGGCATGAACAGCTAGTTAGAAGAGGCCTATTTTGTTGTTTATCAGCTGCACAATTCCAGGTTACCTTTAACTATCTGGACTTCAACATACTAATTTCTGAGAATGTTACAGATGTATTTTTGAAATTTCTCATGAACTATCTAAGATGTCAAGTTTTGCTGTGGCTTTTGCACAGTTATTCTGAGCCTGTTTCACTGGGATTTTTGGCATGTGATCCCCAGAGGCTTCAGAGACCGGGCCACTTCCTGTGTTTTCCTAATTTAGCCCTGTTCCTGGTTCCTTGTACAGTGAACAGCTTTCACACTAGAAAAAACAATTTTGGGGGCCTGGGAAAGAATGGTTATTTTTCAGTGACTTAAAAATTAGGACTTTTAATTCTGTCTAGATACTTCCCTTTAGAATGTAAATGGTGCTCTCCTTAGAATGTGTGAATTACAGGGCTCTCAAAACATTTGAAAATAGAAGAGTTAACATTCGAAATATACCAATCTTTAAGAATATATTAGCAAGCATTCTGCCAGAACATGATTTTTAGAGACATTCTACCATCAAAATAAAATAAAAAATTATTTTTGACCAAATCTACTGAAGTACTAGAAACAAAAACGATAAAGAACCCATTTGGCACAGGTTCTTTCTGGTCATATTTACAATAACTTTTTAAAAACCAGGTACCCAAATCTGGGATAGCAGGGGCAGATAAACTAAAATGATAAAGTCAGTTTGGCAAACTGTGGATTAGTTCTATGGGCTCTAATGTTATAATGTCATTTTTCCACATCTCCATTTCTTCTTATAAACTGGGGAATACATATATATGTATATAAATAATAATTATTATTTTTTGGTACTAGGGATTGAACTCAGGGGCACTTGACCACTGAGCCACATCCCCAGCCCTATTTGTGTTTTATGTAGAGACTGGGTCTGAGTTGCTTAGCGCCTCGCTTTTGCTGAGGCTGGCTTTTTTTTTCCCCCGGGTTTGTTCATAATTTTTTTTGTGGTGCTGGGGATTGAACCCAGGGCCTTGTGCATGCAAGGCAAGCACTCTACCAACTGAGCTATATTCCCAACCCCTTGTTCATAAATTTCAAGGGTCATGGCTAGGGTTATGGCTCAGTGGTAGAGTGCTCGCCCAGTGCACGTGAGGCACTGGGTTCGATCCTCAGTGCCACACAAAAAAATAAATAAAATAAAGGTATTGTGTCCATCTACAACTAAAAAAGTATTTAAGAATAATTTCATGGGTCATGGTAGTTCTTATTGTACAATACTTGTCATTTAGCACTAGCTATGAGGTATTAAGGACATTTTATTTGTGGTACTCAGGGCCTTATACATGCTAGACAAGTACTACCTCACTGAGGTTCTTTGTTTTTTAAATATATATTAGTTGTAGATGGACACAGTACCTTCATTTCACTTATTTACTTTTATGAGGATCGAACCCAGCACTGGGGCTGGCTTTGAACTTGTGAACTTCCTGCTTCAGCCTCCCGAGCTGCTAGAATTACAGGTATGTGTCACTGTGCCCAGCTAAAATTTTCTGTAAGGTCTTTCCTAGTTTTGATATTTTCATGAAATGGAGTGTTAATTTTGTTTTTGTTTTGGGAATCAACTTTACTACCATATATTTGTTGAAGTTAAATTACATTTTTTTCCTCAAAAAAATTTATTCAGAAACTGTCCAAACTACACTGTTAAATGATCTGTGAGGTTTACCATGTATTTGTGTTTGAAGATAACTGTCTCTGATTTTGAACATAAGCAACTAATACAAGAATGCTCACCATAACCTTATTATACAAACTGAACATTTCAAGTCAACTAACACCAGTATTTATAGTAACTGGAAAACCATTCTGGAGAAAAGGACTTATCTGCATTCTAGTACCTTGGGTCTTTTTCTGTGTAAAAACGTTCATTACGTTTGTTATCACCAAAAGTGGCTCGATATACATCATGACAGCGAAGATTCCTCTGGAAGGTATAGAATAAAACATCTTCATCTTCTTCATCCTTTACCCATTCTGAAAGAAATTTATTAAAAGAATGAGATGTAGTTACCTACATATGGTGGGGGCGCTGGTAGGTAGGGGGAAGCATGGTTCATTCTAGTTTTGAGTGCCAAGAGAAGAGATGTACATCACTAGACATCAAAATACAACGTAGTGGGGCTGGAGATATAGCTCAGTTGGTAGAGTGCTTGCCTTACATGTACATGGCCCTGGGTTCAATCCCCAGCACTACCAAACCAAACCCAAAACCCACCCTACTCCCCCACAAAAATAACATTGGCCCGACTGTAGCCAGCCTGTGTTATATATGAGCCTGAGCGCTTTCCAGAGAATAAAATAAAACTATACCAGTTTTAAGTTTTCAAGTAGTTAGTCTCTGGTTACTTAAGTTTCTAAATAAGATCTAATGTTCAACATTTCAGAAAGAGACTGATAAAATCACATTTGCTTTCAGGAGATGAATTACATGTAAATCTATAACTTGTAACTTTAAGTCTGAAGAAATATTGGATCATTTACTGACATGCCTTAATCTCTTCTGTTTTGTTTCAAACCTTAGGATATCTCCAACTACTGAATATGCTTGAATGATGTTTCTTTAGAACCTGTCAATGGAAGTCTGCACATAATTACATCACCTGGCTAATAGTGATTAGAAGTCACTGTGTAGTATGCATCCTGATTACAGAGGTTAAAATATACAAAATATATTGTTTAGAATCCATATCATAGGGTATAATTTCATTCACTGCAAAATCATTTAGTTAAACAAGGGAGAAAATGAAGGCAATGAAAAGGGAGGACAAAGTATCAATATATCTACCACTCGATGATCAATGGTAAACTTAAAAGCTGATTTTATTATTAAAAATGTTATAGCTTCCACTTATAAATAAGTTAGTTCAACATGTTCCAAAGTTCCTTAGTAGTGACTTTGGCCATCTGCTACAATAGCTTTACAAGATAACATAAAATTAAAAAAAAAAAATCTAAGCTTAAAGTTGAATAAAATATTAAGATGCAAAGATTTGTTCTACATAATAAACTGGCAAAAATTATTAATATATCAAAATGTACTATACAATTGGGACTCTGACTGTAACTCTTTTAAAAACATGAGTATAATTTAAAAATCATCCATTTGAACACATATTTAAAGGGGGGAAGTTCTCCTGAGTAAGAGCCACATAGTGAAGGAGAAGATGAGTGCCTGATCCTTATTTTTCCCTGTTGATTTCTTATGGACACAGGGAGACACACACACACACACACACACACACACACACACACACACACACGGTTAAAAAGTATGGGCAGCTCTCTCACTTTTGCTTTTTCAACAGAGAACATTTTGAATGGTGGCTTACCAAAACTGGACACATTTGGGAAAGAAGCTTCCATTACTGGCTGATCACTAAGCTTCACAACTACACAGGTAGATGCTTCAGAATCCTCTGTTCTTATCTTGGCAGCCACGTATTTCTCATCTGGAGCAACTCTGATACAATCAATGAAGGGCTGGTCTAATTTAAGTTCCTCCAAATTGAATAAAACTTCATAATTATCATTGTCTGCTGCATAAAGAAAAGTATGAAAGAGATAACTACAAGATGTACTTTAAAAGAATTTTAAACTGTATTTTAATATTTTATATTAGTATTTCCTTTTTTTAAAATTAAAAAAAAAATTTTAGTTGTTGATGGATCTTTATTTTATTTATTTACATGCAGTGCTGAGACTCAAAACCAGTGCCTCACCCATGCTAGGCAAGCACTCTACCACTGAGCTACAACTCCGGCCTTTTTTTTTTAAAAGCATTTCTCTTCTTCAAGAGGCCACATTCTGGTCTCCTTCAACAATGATGGCAGTTGGACTGATACATAAATTAGCATCAGTTATTTTATAATATCCTATGCTACTGATTATTATTTTATGTATCAACCTATGAGATATTGGATGTTGTTACAGTCTAGTAATTAGAGACCATATAGAAATTGGAGAGTAATAAAATGTAAATGACTTAAGTGCTTAGTATAGAACCTGAGCATAGTACATACTCAGAAAATGCTGGAACCCATTCCCGTTTACTCTGCCAAAGCTTTTGAGCATATTGTTAACAATATTCTAAGAAAACCCAAATATTAAAAACTAGTTATTAAAAAAATTTCAGAAATAATCTTTAAAGGAAAAAAATGTGCTGTACCTTCTTCATCTTTGGAACGAACCAAACAGCAGCCTTCCTGATAATAAACAAAACCACCATGTTTCACCTAAGAATGAAAAGAAACAAATGGTTTACTTTATAATAATTTAATTAACTTTTTAATGTTCTTTCTGTCCAAGATGAAGTTAAAAAAAGTGTATCTGTTGAAGTACATGAATGAACAGATACGAAATAGAAAATGGACTATTTTTTATAATATACTTGGTAAGACACGGTTTTCACGTATGTTCAGAATCACTGAAGGGGTTTTTAATACATAAATATAAGAAGAAATCCAAGGCATATAACAAAATCTGTTGGTTCTCATGATTGTTTAAATACTTTTAGTTATACTTTGGGAACATCTGGTATCTGCATAGTGGGATCCAATTAATTAAAATCAAATGGTTTTTTAAAAATAATCCAAAATGATGCAGATGAGAAAAATGGCTTGGATTAAATTGGAAACCCAACTGATAACTGTCTGAGGTTCTTCCCTTTAAAATATGCAGTCATCACCAATTGTGCAGTCTTGACTTGATTTTATAAAGTATTTTGCCCTCTGTGGTGTAATATAGTTTGAGACTGAGAAAGCAAATACTAACAACATATAAACAGTATTCCTATGTAGTAAGTGCAATTTATTGATATAATTTCAGACACACTGTCTGCTAGTTACTGGCATAATCTAAATCTAAAATTTTTATAGCTATTTTCATTCTAAAACATATATCATTTTCATTTATACTCTGTGGCTGTTTTCAACCAAATTGAAAAATTTCATTTCTTTGTTTAGCCTATTTCATTTGCATATTTGTAACTGCTAACTATAAAGTGGTTAGTTTTCATGGTATTATACTAAAGTGAATTTCCTTTTGTTAAAAAAAAATAGAACAAACAAATACTTTTCGAATAATAAAGAAACAAGAATTAGTATCATTTGAAATTTCCTTTGACTCTTTTTTTTTGGGGGTACTGGGGATTGAACTCAGGGGTACTCGACCACTGAGCCACACCCCAAGCCCTATTTTGTGTTTTATGTAGAGACAAAGTCTCACTGAATTGCTTAGCACCTTGCCATTACTGAGGCTGGCTTTGAACTCGTGATTCTCCTGTCTCAGCCTCCCAAAGTGCAGGGATTACAGGCGTGCACCACTGTGCCCGGCTTCCTTTGAAATTTTTTAAAAAAGTTTTAAATTAGAATTGGATGTTCCCCCAAAACAGAATATATTACATTTCAAAATTTATATTAGTTTTGATATTTAAATTCATTTTAAGGATCACACTCTACTTATTTTTTGCTCTTTAAATTTTTCAGCATATTTTGAAGGTCAAAAGTGGTATAATTTTGACACAAGATTATGTCTAAATCACAAAGTATCTTGTTTGCAACTTAACTTGTTATATCAGAATTTTCTTAAAAAGTATGATATATCTTACCTCTGCATTGATGATTTCATATTCTTCTTGTGGTTGTGTTTCTAATTTTGTTCTCACTTTTTCAAATGCATCCATGTTTTCTGAAAGGGATTTTTTGTTTTCTTGTTTAATAGGCAGAAGATCCTAGAAAAAGTTTCATTGGTATGATCAAAATATTGCAAATTAGAGGGAAAAAACCCTTTCTTTTAAAAGAGAATCCTTGTTTCCTTTTCATACAAGTATCACAATATTAGGTCCATACTTATGAAATAATGTGTTTCATTGGTCTATACTTAAGAAATAACATGTTTCAGAGATCTTAAATGTTCTTTCTTAGGCTCATCATTAAAAAGATCTCTTTTTCATTTAAAAAGTGTAAACAAAGACAATGGTTATACTGTTATTTTAAATGGATAAGTTCTTCAGATATAGAACTAAGAAGTTCTCAGAGAATGTTTGGAAATACTATGAGAAGTCATATACAATTAAGGAGGAAGGGAAATTGTATGAACTTTTACATGTTAATAGAAATGAGAGGAAAAAAGTCTACTTAATTTTTTTAGTACTGAAATAACTCCTAAATGGAGAGAAATATCAAAAGGAAGACATTATCTTCACTAATAGATGTTGACTATTATTTATGCATAGCTGCAATTATAATAGAAACATTAATCTGGGCTGGCTATATGGCTCAGTGGTAGAGCATTTGCTTAGTATGCATGAAGCCCTGAGTTAGTTCCCTGGCACTGAAAAAATTAGGGTGAAATGAATGGAAAGCTGCTGGGCATGGTGGTACACACCCATAATCTCCCTGACTTTGACTAAGGAGACTAAGGAGGCAGGAGGATAGCGAGTTCAAGGTCAACCTTGGGCAACTTAACTAGGTGCTATCTCAAAATTAAAAACAGAAAGGGCTGAGGATATAGCTCAGCGGTAGAGCACTCTGGGTTCAATTCCCAGTACTGGAAAAAACAAAAACAAAAACAAGAACAAAAACAAAAACAAAAGAAGGCAAGTTAATGCATATGAGTAGATATACAAGAAAGATAAAAAATCACTCAGTGTGTCTTGTTGGGAGTACCTAATAAGCTAAGACCTTTAGTTGACCTAAGTGAGCAAATGTGTATCATGTCATTAAAATTTGGATAAGGCAAAACCTAAATTATCAAATTAAAAAAGTTTTCTATAATGCAACATTTTCCCAGTTTGTTTTGTTTAAGCAAAAGAATTCTAGCCAAGATTTTTGACCAGCTCTCTGCCAAAGATGACAAGTGTATAGGGATTTGTGCCAGAGGAGGCATTGGGTTTCGCTAAGGACCTCCAACAGCTGGCACATGTTTACTGCATAAGGACATCCATGATATTTTATGAACACTGTAGAGAATGTAAGCTATAAATATAGTTTATATTGTAAGAATTTATAATCTAAAATTAAACACAAGAATAAAACAGAAACGTTACCAAAGCAGATTAATTGTTTTCATGAAGTACTTCCTTTCATATTTTTTGGAATGCTTTAATGATGTGGATTGATTCAAATTTTCAATAATGGCTGTTATGGTAGTCTCAATCATTTATTCTCCACTTTGAATCACTGTTATTTTTTTGAGTAATTATCTGAAGTACAAACACTGCAGGGCTTATTTTTTCATTTAGTTTTTAGGATTTCTATAATATCTATGGCTGACTTTGAAGTAGTGAGGCAAAATGTATCAAGAATACCCTAATATCAACCAGAGAAACATTAAATTATTAATCAGAAAAGTATTAGAAACCTGTCCTGAAAGTAGCATAGGATTAGAAGTTGCCTTTTCAATTTCATTTATAGGCTTTTCTATTTTGTAATCCCCATGAGTTCTTGTGAAAGAAAGGCAGGATAGCCATAAAATGACCTCCACTCTATTATCCTGCATTTCTAGCAAATTCTGGGTCATGGAGCTAGGTTTTGTCATGTTAAAAACACATTCTTACTGAGAACCATGGCCAAAATGGAGTTAAAAGCAACAGAGTTGGGCTCAATACTTGTCCTCTTAAATTGACTTTACATTCCTGTTTAAGAGTTTTTGTTAAATAAAGAAAAAGTACTTATTCCCTATGTTCACTGCCTCCAGTTCCTCTCCATTTGCCCTTTTCTACTGACTGTTCTTGTCAAGGTCACTGAACTGGCCACACTGCAGAGTGCAAATGTTAATTTTCAGTATTCACATCATATTCATATTACTTGACCTATCAGCATCAAGACACCACTGATCACTTTCTCTTTCTAAAACACTCCTTTACTTGGCTTCCAGGACATCTTATTGTGTTTTCCTCTTATTTCACTGGTCCTTCTCAGTATCCTTAGCTGGTTCCAACTCAACTCCCTGCCTTAATATTGGCATGCTTAGGTGTCAGGTCCTGATCACTTCTCTTTATACTAATTCCTTTGATGATCTCATTCAGTCATGACCTTAAATACTATTATATGTTGAGGACTCCCACATTTATAGCTGTAGTCTGAGCTTATCCCTGGAACAACCTGAACTTGTATGTTGGATATCTAACAGGTACGTAAAAGAATGTTGAACACGAATTTAGAAATCCTTATATATTCCCTCCTCACCAAAAAACCCCTGTTGTCTAGGTAGTCAAATGACAAATCTGAGGATGGAGTTGTGGCTTAGTGGTACAGTGCTTGCCTAGCATGTGTGAGACACTGGGTTTGATCCTCAGCCCCACATAAAAATAAATAAAGGTGCTGTGTCCACCTACAACTGAAAAAAAAAGACAAATCTGTCCTTCTAGCTGCTCACACTTTAAAGTCTTAGTCTACCTTCTCCTCTCTTGGCACAACTAAGTGATCGGCTAAATCTTGTCAATTCCACTTTCAAGATCTCTCTAGATCTGACACTTCTCCTAACTTGCACTGGCACTATCCTGGTACTATCCTCATCTCTGGATTACTGCAAAAGTTAAGTCTTTGCTTTTGTCCATGACTCCCAGGCTATTTTCAACAAGGAAGCTCAAGTGATTCTAAAATGAGATTATGTCACTCCTCTACTCAAAACCCTCCAATGCTTCCCATCTTACCAAGAAAAATAAGAATCCTCATGATGGTCTACAAGTTCCTAATTGATCTTACCGTACCACTTTGCTGACCTTGGCTACTATAGGCTGAGCATCTCTTATCCAAAATGCTTGTGATCTGAAGTGTTTTGGATTTCAAAGTTTTTCAGATGTTGAAATATTTTCAGATTTTACCAGCTAAGCATCCCTTATCTTAAAATCTTAAATGCTCCAAAATATTTTTGAGTATTACAAATTTCCAGGATAGGGATGCTCAACTTGTATTATACATCGGTTGTATCTACTTGACTCCAAATGAGACACAAACACTCCTTGATGTTTCTTGCACACACCCAGGCTTGCTCCCACCTCAGTTTCTAGGGACTTGCTGTGCCCTTCCAACAAATACCTCCTTCAGCTATTGCTCAAAAGCCACTTTCTCAACTAGGCCTTCCCTGTTCTAATAAAAACTAACCCTCCCTATCCTCTCATTACCTATTTATACCCTTCTTATTTTTCACTCTAACTATCACCTTTGACATACTTTGTAGTTCACACATATATTTCTTTACTCTCTCCTTGTACCCTCATCCCCATGTAGGCTCCATGAAGACAGGATTTTTGTTTATTTTGTTCACTGCTATATCTTCAAGGTCCAGAATGATGCACATTAGGTGTTCAATAAATATTTGCTGAGTTGAATGGAACACACACAGCACAAAACATAAAATTTAAACCTTATTTAACAAAAAAATATAAAGTGAGGGGCTGGGATTATGGCGCAGTGGTAGCATGCCCGCCTAGCACGCATAAGGTTCGATCCTCAGCACCACATAAAAATAAAATAAAGATATTCTGTCACCTACAACTAAAAAGTAAACATTTAAAAAAAATATAAAGTGAAAACACAGAACAGATATAGAAAAGATGTCTATAGCACACAAAAAAGACAAAGAACATATAAAGAACAGTCATGAATCAGTAAGAAAAAGACAACAGAAAAAATGGTCAAAGGCATGAATAAGCAATTCAAGAACATAAAACCAATAATGTCAATAGGTGTAAGAAGAAAAATGCTAACCCTCATTATTAATCAGAGCTATGAAAATTAAACCATATTGGTATATTTGTTATCTGTAAGAAGGCCAAAAAAGATCTCATAATATCAAAAATTTATCCAGAATACAGATTTAGAACTCTACATATTTTACTTTGAATGTATGTTGGTACTATTAATTTGGGAATTAATTTGACCAAAAATGTTAGAATGTGTACATAAATAGGAATTCCAATTCTAGGCATCTTTTCTAGAGAAAGACTTAATGCATATGCACAAGGAGATACACATAAGACTGAATTGCAGGATTTTTTTGATAAGTTTGGAAATTGGAAACAACCTACGCCCGCCACCCAAAAAGAACTATGGTATACAATACAATCGAATACTATACAACATTTGCAATACATAATCTCAAAATCATAATGTTGAGCAAAGGAGCAAATTATACAATTGTATATTATCCACATAAAATTTCAAAACGTGTAAAACGATATCAACTATTATTTGTGGATACAAACACATGTGTAATTTATATGGAAACATGCATGAAAAGGATAATGTTCACCACTGGGGAGGTAAAAGAATATGATCAGGAAAGTAAATAGTAGTTTTCAAATTCTATTTTTTATAGTTAAGAAAAAAGTCATATTGAGTAGTGGATACATGGGATTTGTTGTGATATTTTCTATGATACTGTATGTATTTGCAACTATTTATATTAAAAAGGAATGATACTATGAATCAGATTAATTCAAGTCTAGTGAGACTACTAATTTTCTTAAGTTCAGACTATGAGTTTCAAGTTGTTTTTAATTTGGGGGGGGGGAAAAACCCCCAAACTCCAGACTTCCTGATTTCAAAATTTATACTAATTAAGAGAGTGTGGTACTAGCATAAAGACATAGATCAGTGGGATAGAACTGAGTCCAGAAATACACGCATAGGTCATCTGCGTTTTTTTTTTTTGGTGGCGCTAGGGATTGAACCCATAGCCTGGAGCATGCTAGGCAAGAGCTCTATCACTGAGCTACACCCCAGCCCCAGGTCACCTGATTTTTGAGAAGGATCCCCACACAGTTCAATGGGAGAAAAAGTCTTGGCTCAACAAATAGTGCTAAGATAACTGGATATCTACAAACAAAAGAATAAAGCTGGATACCTACCCCTCATTCGCTTAAAAAAAAAGAGCTCTGCCCCTCTCTCTCACCATGCACAAAATTCAACTCAAAGTGGATCAAAGACCTGGGAATCAGACCAGAGACCCAACGCCTAATAGAAGAAAAAATAGGCCCAAATCTGTATCATGTTGAATTAGGACCATACTTCCTTAACAAGACTCCTATAGCACAAGAAGTAAAATCAAGAATCAACAAATGGGATGGATTCAAACTATAAAGCTTCTTCTCAGCAAAAGAAATAATCAATGAAGTGAACAGAGAGCCGACATTCTGGGAACAAATCTTTGCCACACACACATCCGATAGAGCACTCATCTCCAGGATATAGAAAGAACTCAAAAAACTTAACACCAAAAAAACTAACAACCCAATTAATAAATGGGCCAAAGAGCTGAACACAAACTTCACAGAAGAAGATATACAATCCATCAACAGACATATGAAAAAATGTTCAATATCTCTACCAATCAGAGAAATGCAAATCAAAACTACCCTAAGATTCCATCTCACGCCAGTCAGAATGGCAATTATCAAGAATACAAACAACAACAAGTGTTCGCGAGGTTGTGGGGGAAAAGGCACGCTCATACATTGCTGGTAGACCTGCAAATCAGTACAACCAATCTGGAAAGCAGTATGGAGATTCCTTAGAAAACATGGAACGGAACCACCATTTGAGCCTGCTATCCCACTCCTTGGTCTATACCCAGAAGACTTAAAAACAGCATACTACAGTGACGCAGCCACTTCAATGTTTATAGCAGCTCAATTCACAATAGCTAAACTGTGGAACCAACCTAGATGCCCTTCCATAGATGACTGGATAAAGAAACTGTGGTATATATACACAATGGAATATTACTTAGCAATATGAGAGAATAAAATTATGGCATTTGCAGGTAAATGGATGGAGTTGGAGAATATGCTAAGTGAAGTAAGCCAATCTCAGAAAACCAGATGCCGAATGTACTCATTGATAAGTGGATGCTGATCCATAATGTGGGGAAGGACATGGGAACAATGGTGGATCTCTGTTCACAGGGGTGTACGGGGGAAGGGGGCATGGGGACAGCAAGGGTGATGGAATATGATGGTCATAATAACCCTAACTTTATGTATGACTGCATATATGTTGTGATTCTATACAACTTACAACTAGAGAATTGATATGTTATCCTCTATCTACGTACAATGAATCAAATTGCACTGTTAACATGTAAGCCTAAATAAAACAAACAAACAAACAAACAAAGAGCTCTGACTAGATGATTTCTGGGGTCTTTTTCTAGCAACAACATTTATAGTTACATGTAAAGAAAAATACCATTCATTTAATTGCTAATTCATTCCATAAACATTTTTATTTTTATTTTTTGGTACTGGGGATTGAACTCAGGGATGCTTAACCACTGAGCCACATTTCCAGCCCTTTTAAAAATATTTTATTAGAGACAAGGTCTTGCTAAGTTTTTGAGGCTGGCTTTGGACCTGTGATCCTCCGGCCTCGGCCTCCAGAGCTTCTGGGATTACAGGCATGCACCACCACACCCAGCTCATTCCATATACTATTTCTTACTTAGCTAGTATGTGGCAGCCATTATACTAGTGCTGGGCAAGTTGTATATTATAAAATACTTGTTGGGCTGGGGTTGTGGCACAGTGGTAGCGTGCTCGCCTAGCATGCTTGGGTTCTGGGTTCGATCCTCAGCACCACATACAAAGCAATAAAAAAATAAAGACATTGTGTCCATCTACAACTAAAAAAATATTAAAAAAAATTGTCTTTTAATGATTTCTTAATCTAATGGGGAGATACAAAAAGTTTAAAATAATAAAATAAGTAATAGCATAAAGATAAATATACCCTTATGACTACCATGGTTTCAATACTACTTACACATAACATCTCTTGCCAAATTCCAGAACATTATCCAACTGCTACTGAAAGCTCACTTTATTTATTTATTTTAGAACCTGGGATTGAACTCAGGGATATTTGACCACTGAACCACACCTCCAGCCTTATTTTGTATTTTTATTTAGAGACAGGGTTTCACCAAGTTGCTTAGCGCCTCGTCGTTGCTGAGGCTGGCTTTGAACTCCCAATTCTCCTGTCTTAGCTCCGGAGCAGCTGGAATTACATGAAAGCTCACTTTAGTAGTGAGTTGTATTTATTCCTTTCCCTTCCTCACCCTAAAGAGTTAATAATAGTAAGGCTACAGATGTGACTGAGAAATAAGTTTATATGAGGTATAAAGATGATCCAAATGTTTTATTTGTTAAAGTTTTTTAATTTGTTTTTAGATATACATGAAAGTAGAATGTATTTTGGCGTATTATACATTCATGGTGTGTAACTTATTCTAATTAAGATCTTATTCTTGTGGTTGTACATGATATGGAGTTACCCTGGTTTTGTATTCAAATACAAGGCTAGGAAAAATTATGTGCCATTAATTCTACTGTCCTTCCTATTCTCCTCCCCCCTCCCTTTGTTTCCCCCACTTTGTCTAATCGGATGAACTTCTATTCTTCCTCTCCCACCCTCCCTCGTTGTGGGTTAGTATCTACATATCAGAGAACACATTCTGCCTTTGGTTTTTTGGGGACTGGCTTATTTCACTTAGCATGATATTCTCCAGTTTCATCCACGACAAATGCCAATCTGTGTTAGAATTTTATGATTTTGGCATCTTAACATAGTGCCTATCCCAATCTATTGATACCATCCTGTGGTCAAGGACAATGATGTTAGAGCAGAACATCTATGAAGTGGGTTAATGAAGATCATCATAACTTTGTGTCTAGTTCTGCTCCCTTGCACTCAGTTAAAAAAGTTTGTTTTTCTAAGACTTTTGGATTTTAGAATCCAAATAGATTACCCCTCTGTACTCTTCATTAGGCTATCTCAAATAAAACGCAATCATCCTATATTGATGAAGTTCAACTGATTCTCTCCAATTTTCCTTCAAATCTACTTTAGTTTTATGATCTTAATTTAGGCTCTCATCTTCATTTATCTGATTACAAGGCTTCATACTTCCAATTTATTTTCTGCAAATCTGCCAGTGATACTTTTAAAATGCAAATCTGATTCCACCTACATTCTTTAATGGTATTCTAATGTTTTTAAGATGCAGGGTGAATTTCTCACATTTACAAAACTACCTATAGGACCTCGCCCTGCGTACCCCTTTTGGCTCATCTTTTACCATGCTGATTACACTGCTTGTAGCATTTAATTCTGAGCTTTTACACATGCTGCTCCGTCTGCCTCGGTTCCTTCTCCTACCTTAGGTCTTGAATATTACCTCCTAAGAAAGTGCATTTTTGATCATGGTAATCAAGTAACTTCTAAGAAAGTAATATTTAATCAATATGTAAAAACAGCAGAAGGAACTCCTAATGTAGTAGGGAATGGAAGAAGAAATCCTGTAAACATCCTGAGATGGCTGAGAAAGGGCGGCGTTCCTTCATTTGGAGATGACTTCTGTGGTTTAACCAAAGTGAATGAGGGGTGGTGGCATAAAATGAGAGACTAGATTAAGCACAGTGTGAATTATGAAACTGAATTTTATGTTTATGATATTAAATCTCTGGAAAGGTTTTAAGTTGGGAATTGTCATTAATTTATATTTTAAAGTCATTCTTTCAATTGCATGGAAAAAGCATTGGAAGAGAAAAGAAGGCAAGTAAGGCATCATCTGGTTAGAAGTCTTTACCAGTCAGTGGTCCATGTGAAAGATAACAGTGATGGAGGCAAATATGGAGAAATGAAAACAAACTCAATATATATGTTGTGGAGGTTACTTCAATGCTTCTGAAAGCATGTTCTAAGTAATAGTATGATGATTTGGGAGTATATTTTATTAGAAAGAATTTACCTAGACCTTCAAATCAGTGATTTACTGAATATTATTCCTTGGGATGGGCTGAGCTGATTAAAGTAAGTGAAATTACAAACTAGGTGACATCAACACTTGCCCCAAATCACAAAATAGTATGGGATACACTGTTAATGAATGTCATGAAAGGTAAAGGAATGGGAAGAATAAAAATATGTTTTTCAGTGTTGTGGCTTGAACAACTGGATATATAGCAATGAGGTATAAAGAAAAGCTGAATTAGGACTAAGGGAACTAAAGTTCAACTGTGGATAATTTGTTTGGGAAGTTGGGGAAATGTCCAACTGAAGACTTGTTAGGTAGGAAGCAAAAGATCATGTAGTTCAGAGGGTGAAGGGGATAGTTGCTATGGCACTTAAATCCATGGGAATGGATATGATTACTTAGGGAGAAATTAAAGAGAAAAAAGGGCTAGAACCAAGTCCTAAGAAACTCTCAAATGCAGAAGTCACTTGGAAGAAAAGTTAGAAAAGGAGACCCAGGCTTGGAAGAGGAAAACCAGGAAAATGGGGAGTCAGGAAGTCAAAAGAGAAGATAAAATATGTTAAATCTGTTGAGAAGGCCTGTAACAGGAGGTGAACAAAGCATCCATTGGTTTGAAATATACATAACATTTTTGGTCCCTGACAGAAGTTTTAATGAAGAAGCTGAAGTCAAAATCAAGGTTAAACAGAAAATAGGATGTGGAAAAATAACCAGTAAGTGAATTACTCGTACCTAAAGGCATCCCACTATATGAATTCTTACAAAAAAAAAAAATTGTTGTGAGACCACATTTCTTTTTTCTTTTCTTTCTGGTCTGAGTTTCCTTTAAAATTTATCTTTTCTCCTTCATTTCTGATGGTGAACCTACTAGTTAAAACTAGTGATTCTTGTAAACCATAGTATTAGTCATACTACTAGTGAAAAATAAATCTTGTCAATGCATCTAATTTGGTGACTACTGCAGGACCCTGTCAGTCTGTATTGTAAATATGGGAAAATGACATATTTAACCAAGGACTGAGTACTATTTTTACTTATTCAATTTTTTGACAAAAGATTTAAAAAATTATTTTTGTAGGCAGAGCAGTGCAGGATGATATGGAAGATAAATGTGGTTTCTGGTTTGAGGCTAGCCTTTTGAGTATCACTAGCTGGCATGTGAGTGTAATGGAATAAGTTCATACTGCCACCTGGCTAATGCAAAATGGAAAGTTAAGGTACTTGCCAAAAAAGAACTTCACAAGTTCAAGAATTCAGTTAGATTTAGATCAACAACATCTGATTACCAAGCATCTAAACATAGTTATACTGACAGTAGCTGGCTAGGAGTTTCAGAATTATTTGAGGAGCTTTAAAAAACAGATCTTTAAGCTTCAACCATGGATATTCTGATTCACCAAATGCAGCAGAAGATTCAGTCTATCTGCATTTCTAAAATGTCCCTCAGGATTTCTAATATATAACTAGACTGCAGAAGTTGATACTGAAAAATCCCAAACTTTTAGGTGATAACTTATTGCTTAGTTAACAAGGCAGAGGTATAGAATTAGGAAATTTTACTACTTGGACTTTAAGAGAACACTAAGTTGAAACTCTCTTTTTTTTTTCTAGTCAGGAAAATTAAGAGTTCTGAGTAGTTTAGTTACGGATACGTCTTTTGCCCTCCAGTATTTCCATTACACATGGTGCCTTTTCTTTTCTTTAGTTAACTTAGGTAAGTAATAGGTGCTTACTTTAAACAGATGCATTTAAATTTGCCAAAAAGCACATTTTTTTCTACTTTACCATACCCAGTTATAGTAGTCAAAACTGGAACTCACAGATGCTTGCATTCTAGGTTATCTTCACAGCAGAGGGGGTATCTCTATAAAGCTTCCCCAGGTCTTAGTGACCACAGAGGACAAAGACAACAGCTTTTAAACTACTCCCATATTTATTACAGAGGGAATAGTTGATATACCATATGTGAAAGCGGGACCCACAGCAAGTTAAAAAAAAAAGTACTAAAAGAGCTATTCTTGCAGTCACTGAGTCAGGTTATAGTTTCTAGGTAATGGGAATCTGTGAGAGAAGTGAAAAGTTGCTTCAGGGACAAATGGAGAGAAAAAATAGTCCACCTCCTGTTTAGGGTGTGAGCTAATCTCACAGCTGCCAATAGTAATTCCTGCTTACTATTAATAAACTGAGTATAAAATGACAAAATGTTCTAAACACAATGCAATGCAAATTAAAGAGATCTAAAGGTCCAAAATTGAGTCCCGTAGGTAAAATTCAAAACTTTATCACTGTAAAGCAGGACAAGGCTGTGCAAAAATAAATAAATGAATGGCATAAAGAATTTAAGTGTGAGGCTGGGACTGTAGCTTGGTGGTAGAGTGCTTGCCTAGCATGCATGAGGCACTGGGTTTGATCCTCAGCACCACATATAAATAATAAATGAATAAAATGAAGATCCATCAACAACTAAAAAATATTAAAAAAAAAAGAATTTAAGTGCGTAAAGAATCAAAGTGCCAAACTAAGCCAAAATGCTATGAAGAGGAAAACAATTTCAAAGAGTGAAAGTCCAGGGAGAATAGGAACCCAACTTAAAAAAGTTAAAAGCCGAGAAACACAAACATAAAATAGTTATGAGCTAAGAGAAATGTAAAAATTGAATAAAAACTAGAAAAATTATATAAGATTAAAAAGATAGTGTCTTAAAAAAATTGCCTCAGTGTCCATCAACAATTGGACAAAATGTGATTTGTATATACAGCAGAATATTATTCCTACAAAAATGAAGTTCTGATGCATGCTCTGATATGGATAAACCCTGGAAACATGCTAAGTAAAATAAACCAAAAATAAAAGTACACACACATACACACATATATATAATATTGTTCTACTTGTATGATATATGTAGAATAGGCAAATTTGTAAAGACAGAAAGTAGATTAGAGGTGCCAGGGGTTAACCGAAAGGGAGAGTGGGGAGTTATTGCTTAATGGGTACATTTTTGGGGATGATGATAGGGTTTTGCAAATAGTGGTGAAAGTTACACAACATTATGAATACAATTAATGCCACTGATTTGTATACCTAAAAATGGTTAAACTGGCATATTTTATGTTATACATATTTCACCACAATAAGAGAAAGCCAAAACAGATTAAAGGATCAGTATGCAAAACACTTAAAACCAAAAATCAATTAATCATAAAATTGTCAAAAAATTGTAAGAATATCATCCCCAAATGTAACTTAAGGAACCTAAGGAACATTAAGTAAAAGGTAGGGGATGTTTGCCAAGGAGGCAGCAGCATAAGTAGGTAGCTTCATTTCAAATAAGTAGGATGATCATATCATTTAACATTTTATCCAGGACACTTTTTGAGAGGTAAGGGGACTATTAATAATCACAGGGGGACAATAGGTGTAGAGTGGTACTGTTCCAGACAAACTGGGATATGGGGTTTACAATGGCAGGTTCACTAAAGAAGTCTTGAGATGAATAATTTTTTTGTAAATTTATGTTTTTTTGGTTACAGATCTATAAAGAGATCTATCTATATACATTTTCTTTTACACTTACAGATAACTGAGACTGAAAATTTTAAAAATCAAGATAGAATAACTGAGAAAATTATTAGCTCCAATATTCTATCCATTATTTAAAAGCTCAAGTCAATCTTAATGACCTACAAATAGGTTAACTTAAACAATCCATACCTTACGTGAGAAGCTCCGACTTGGGATGTTTCTTGCTAACTCTGATATCTTGGGTTTATTCTGCAGACACTTGGTTAGGTGATATTTTTTCAATTTTATTCTACTGTGATAATGATCAGCGAAGTTACAGTGATTCAAATGCTGTTTCTGCATGCATTTCCCAAGGTGAGGAATACTATACTTCAATGCTTGGAGAAATAATTTGGTCTTCTGCTGCATGATTTCAAAGTCCCTGGTTTATGCTCCCTTTGGGGCTGCCAGGACATGAATGATTTAGTATAGTAGTGGGTTCTCAGGCATCTAAGATAACCAGATCTTATCCCTTTCCTTCAGGGTTATGCACTCCTTAGGTTATGAATATCTTCAGATTGCAGATAACTTAGATTAAATAAATTTTAAAAACTTGCGTAAGTTAGTTTCATTTAGGTCATACTTCTTGAAAGGCATGACTTAAAAGTTGCATTTTTAAAGTCAATTTTATTAGGCTCTAGCTCTGCAGTGCTAATTCTGGTACACATAGGGGCAGACTAAAAAAAAAAAAACCAGAAAATGAGGAATAAAATAAACATATGCAAATAAATACACAATCTTAATGAAGAAGCTCAAGAACTCCAAGGGCTTTAACAAGCAAAATGGAATGAATTTTATATAATTCTGAATATATCTTTGGTATATATGTGGGAGATCAACAGGAAAAGCCCAATAACTTAATAAGGTGGGGGAGATTAATATTTGTTGAGTGTTGGCTGTGTGCCAGATACTTTTTATCTAATGTAAATTTTATATGGACTTGATCAAGTAAGGATGCTCATTTTACAGGCGAGCAAACTGTGGCTCTGGAAGGCTTAGTTAGGCAACTGCCTCAGTTCACTAGGTCGGAAAGTTGGATAGCAAAAAGCCCAATCTGGTTTGGCTCTAAATTTTGGGCATAAACTGTAAGACTTTGACAGGGCATTTTGCTTTTTAATTAAAAATAAAAACACTGCAAAGATACACAAATAAAACGTGAGGTCATCTCTGGTCTCTGCTGGTAGTTAGGTTCTTTTTAACCTTGATAGCTAGTTAAGCAGTTAAGAGTCGGAGACCTGGGTTGAGGTTTTGGACTCTGCACTTAACTAGTTCTGGGCCTCAGTTTCTTCATCTGCAAAACTAAAAAAAAATGGAACCTTCTGGGGTTATTGTTTAAGAATGAGGCATTTTATGTTAAAACCTTAAGTGTCTGGCACGTAGTAGCCACTCAACAAAAGGTAGTTAATATTACTAGCAAAGGAATAATCTAGGTATGTTGTACACTGTTGAATGTAATCATGGAATTCTTCTACAAAACGCCCCTTGTCACGGGTAGAACACTGCGTCAGATTTACAACAGATCTGATCAGCGATGACGCCCCCTCCCCCCTTAGTCTCCTTCTATGTCGCAGCAAAATAACGGGCAAGTGGGGATAGGGAGCAGCAGCCGACAATAACAAAAAAAGAATAAGGCCTCTAAATCCCCTATCTGTCCCCACAGCCTCAATCCATCACATTCTTCATCTGCACGGGAACAGTATGCAAGGCTAGGGATGGGGGTGGGGAAGACAAACGGGTGTTCTCAGGGGGGTATCTATTCCTTTTCCCCCGCGCAACACTCCACCCTGGGATGTGACAATCTCGGTGCAAGAAAGCGTGGTACCAATTACCATTAAGTGAAAAAACACGGGTCAAAAAGGACGACCAGGGAACTGAGGGGTACCTGGGTGGGGGGCAGGAAGGGATTACGGAAGAGACCCCCAGCACAATCCTGAATACGTACGCAAATTGAAAGACAGTCCGGCTCTGGACACAAACCAGTGAAGACAGGAGGAGAACCCAAAGTTCTCAGGGAGAAGCAAGAGTCACCTCAGCCGCGTCCACCCGAAGTCTGCGCTCTGCAGCCTGCAGAACTACAACCTACCCAGAGCCGCCCAGAGCTGGTTTGCAGCACGCCGATCTACGTAACCTCAATCCAGCACGAGGACTAAGCACATTTCGCCATCTTTATTGTGGTTATGGATGGACTTTGATCCTCCTGCCTTCTTTAGTATTAAAAAATATGATCCTTTTGGGTCTGCGCTAAACTTTTGAGTTTAAGACAAAGCAGGATAGTAGAAAGCAATGAGAACAGGACGCCACTAGCTCAGCCACAACTACCTCATATTCTGGTTTGCCCTCACTCAAGATGGCAACCAGCGAAATGGTGCAATGACGTGACACCGCTGCCCTGGTTGCCAAGGAGACGTGAATACCGGAAATGCGGAATTCGGGGAGGGCGGGCACGCGAGGACCGTCGGCGACAGCCTCGGCGTCACAGGTCCTGACAGGGAAGAAGTTGGCAGGTCCTGACAGGGTAGAGCTGTGGCGGCAGCACCACCGCATACAGTCTGTTCCAGTGGGATGGAATCGCTAGTCGTGGACGCCGGGACCAGCGAGACTGAGCGAGCCCCTGGTGGGAGACCGGTTGTTGGCAGCACCACTAGGGAGCCCGCAGTCTCGACGCCCCTTGGAGCCGCCCGGTGGAAGCTCCTGCGGCAGGTAAGCAAAAGCCTTCTGCCTCACCTTTGCTTCTGGCCACTCCCCTCGCTGGTACCTGGAGAGCGGACTGGCCTCAAGAGTTACCTCTCAGTTTGCCGGGATCCGCTTGTGAAGCAACCTCTTGCTTCACCTAAGCGTCCCACTAGAAAAAAATCTGGTGGGGTTGGGCGGGTAGCGGGTCTGGCACGGCTGAGCTCCCGGGAAACTCCGATCCAAGTAGAAGATCCCCTTTTAGACGTTTGTCTGGGGGGCTTTCCTTTGCTCGCGAGTCTGATCCGTGGGACCGCAGCTCCCCACCGCGCACTACTCCTTTCCCGCTTCTGATTTGCCTCCTTCCCCAGCGTTCTTTTTGCTTCTGAACTCCCAGCTTGAAACTAGCCACCGATTCCCAGTCTGCACCCCCTGTCCCCAAGTCTCTTGGAGATCAACGTGGTTGCCTGTGTTGGGACGGTGACACCACTCGCTTTGCCTTGGTTTCTTGCGTGTAGCGGAGCGTAACGAGATCAGGAAGAACTGTTTTGCTCCCTCACCGCCCAGTGAAAGGCAAAGGTTTATCTTGTAGTTTGAAATGATCAGCGGGACACTTGGTGTCCAAGGTGTGCTTGTCGGAGTGTGTGGGTTGGTTTCTTAAACGACGGTATCTTTTAGTACTTGAGAGTTACTGCTTTCTGATCACTTTTGTGCGGGCTTGACGGGAATGCTGATTAGTGCTCACTGACGCTCTTTCCAAACCCCTTAAAGGTTTCCTGCAGAAAACTTTACCCGAATAAGCATTCCACTTCTGAGTCTTGTATTTGGAGAAGTTTTCCAGCTATTCCTATCTTACTTGAGATGGTGCTTTTAGCTGTTCTTGGATTTTCTTTGGCGTGGTCCCAAGTTACGTTTCATGCAGTGGTCTTGTATTGTTATGACATAGCTCGTTAGCATTGAGATCATTTCTTAATGATGCATTGACAGTCTTTCCAGAGCATTAACATTCTGGTTTTGCTGTAAAGTTATAAGTGATTGTAGGACAACCAAATGAATACCCTTATAGGTCATTGTCATGGGAACTGTCTATAGTGAAGTAAAAAAAAATTTTTTTCACTTGGGATTGAACCTTGGGGCACTTAACCACTGAGTTATATCATGGTTTATTTTGAGACAGGGTCTTGGTAAGTTGCTTAGGGCCTCACTAAGTTGCTCAGTGTGGTCTCAGCTAAGCCTTGCCTTCAGCTTGTGATTTTTCTTCCTCAGCCTTCCTAGTCATTGGGATTACAAGGGTGAACCACCTTGCTGGAGGAAATGTCTCTTAAAATAGATTATCAAAGTAGTAAATAAAAGCCTTAAATTAGCCTGGCGCAGTGGTGCACGCCTGTAATCCCAGCACTTTGGGAGGCTGAGACTAGAGAATCATAAGTTCAAAGCCAGCCTCAGCAATTGCAAGGCACTAAGCAACTCAGTGAGACCCTGTCTCTACATAAAACACAAAATAGGGCTGGGGATGTGGCTCAGTGGTCGAGTACCCTTGAGTTCAATCCCTGATACAAAAAAAGCCTTAAGTTATTCAAATACACACACACACACACACACACACTATATATATATATATAATCTGTATCTAAATGTTATATATATTATTTTTTTCAGTATTTCTGATCTGAAAATCCAAAATGCTCCAAAATTTGAAGCTTTTTTAAGCACTGACATGAGCCACAAGTGGAAAGTTCCACACCTGACTTAATGGAATGTGTAGCAGTCAAAATGCAGGTACACTAAATATTTTGTATCGAATTATCTTTAGGTGATGTGTATAAGGTGTATATAAAAGGTAAATGAATTTTGTGTTTAGACTTTGATTCCATCCCAAAGATAGCTCATTATATATATACAAATATTCCAAAAGTTCAAAAGAATCTGAAACATTTCTGGTCCAAAACATATTGGGCAAGGGATTCATTTTCATTCTCCCTCTCCCTCTTTCTGTACACATATATACTTTTTGTTTTGTTTTTTAGGTAAACACTGTCTTCTTTTGTTGCTTTGCAAAATGACTTTAGTAGTTCTTAATATAGCAAAACCTTAGTTGTTTTTTTTTTTTTTTGTACTGGGGATCGAACTCAGGGGTACTTGACCACTGAGCCCATCCTCAGCCCTATTTTGTGTTTTATTTAGAGACAGGGTCTTATGGAGTTGCTTAGCGCCTAGCTGTTGCTGAGGCTGCCTTTGAACTTGCAATCCTCCTGTCTCAGCCTCCCAAAGTGCTGGGATGACAGGTGTGCACCACCGCATCCGGCTGTAAAACCTGAGTTGACTAGCACTCATGTTCATTCTGAATTGCTGTCCAAATCACAACTGTGACGTTTCAGCTGTGGCTGCCATTTGAACTCTGCACATTTTTACATTTAATGGTATACATGTGCCTACTTAGTTTTTTAATCTTTTCTACTTGCTCAATGACTGCTTATTCTCCACAACTCCACTCCACTGTGATACCGCCTAACCTCCCTCCCATATATACTGTCCTACTCACTCACTCTGCTAAGGAACCTTTTATTGTTTTAGGATTATTTAATTAGAGTCTTTCTCATAGAATGGGAGTTCTCCCTAGGGATAGATGATGTGTTATTAATCTCCATTGTCTGCTCCTAGCACAGGGCCTTGCTAGTTGGTTTTAATGGATACTGTTAAGAGCTTGTGGAAAGTATCAGATTAAGGACAGTATTTAAGTGTCCCAAAGCCTGAGTCCTTAGTGCGATGTATTTGTTAGCTATTGCTGAATAACAAAGCAAAAACAATAAAAACAAACAAACATCGCATTGAAGGCTGGGGTTGTGGCTCATGGTAGGGCACTTTCCTTGCATGTGTGGGGCACTGGGTTCGATCCTCAGCACCACATAAAAATGAAGATATTGTGTCCATCTACAACTAAAAAAAATTTAAAACAAAACAAAACAAAAAAGCCCCGTCACATTAACATACAACAGTGAGTATTTATTTTGTTCGTATATTTGTGGGCAACCTGGAAGTTGACTGACATACGCTGTGATCAACTGGGCAGCTTTATGCTGTATGCTTGGTCCAAATGTCCCTAATCCTTGGACCAGATGGGTAGCATGTTTTTGTGGTGATAGCAGAGGTATAAGAGAGCAAGCCTAACCATGGAAGCACATTTTAAGCCCCTGCTTGCATGATGTTTGCTAACATCCTGTTGGTCAAAGTAAGATACTTGACCAAGTCCAAAGTCAGGGGACCTGGAAACATACCCTTCCCTTGGAGGTGGCAAGGAGGAAGTAAATATTTTTCTAAAATAATGTAATCTACCACATATAGTAAACATTTGCAAGCTCTTAGTAAATGTTTAAAATGAACGGACCATTCATTTCTCATTTATACCCAGAACTGGAAAACTGAGAGGAATCTAAGCATTGCTAGAGTTATGCAACTCTCTTTCTCTCTTTTTTTGTTATTTTTAGATATACATGCTAGTAGAGTATTTTGACATAGTATACATACATGGATTATAACTTATTCTAATTAGGGTCCCATTTGTGGATGTAGAGTTTCTTTTATTTTCATATTTAATTTATTTATTTGTTCTATTTAGGCTTACATGATAACAGAGTGCAATTTGATTCATTGTACATAGATAGAGGATAACATATCAATTCTCTAGTTGTAAGTTGTATATAATCACATGATATAGGCAGTCATACATAAAGTTATGTATGTGTGCTAAAGAGCTGTGATGACCATCATATTTCACCACCTTTACTATCCTCATGCCCCCTCCCCCCTTACACCCCTGTGAACAGAGTTCCTACATTGTTCCCATGACCTTCCCCACATTATGGATCAGCATCCACTATCAATGCGTACATTTGGCATTTGGTTTTCTGAGATTGGCTTACTTCACTTAGCATGATATTCTCCAACTCCATTCATTTACCTGCAAATGCCATAATTTTATTCTCTTTTATTGCTGAGTAATATTCCATTGTATATATATACCACAGTTTCTTTATCCAGTCATCTATGGAAGGGCATCTAGGTTGGTTCCACAGTTTAGCTATTGTGAATTGAGCTGCTATAAACATTGAAGTGGCTGCGTCACTGTAGTATGCTGCTTTTAAGTCTTCTGGGTATAGACCAAGGAGTGGGATAGCAGGCTCAAATGGTGGTTCTGTTCCAAGTTTTCTAAGGAATCTCCATACTGCTTTCCAGATTGGTTGTACCAATTTGCAGTTCCACCAGCAATGTATGAGCGTGCCTTTTTCCCCACAACCTCGCCAACACTTATTGTTGTTTGTTTTCTTGATAATTGCCATTCTGACTGGCGTGAGATGGAATCTTAGGGTAGTTTTGATTTGCATTTCTCTGACTGGTAGAGATATTGAACATTTTTTCATATGTCTGTTGATGGATTGTATCTCTTCTGTGAAGTTTGTGTTCAGCTCTTTGGCCCATTTATTAATTGGGTTGTTAGTTTTTTTGGTGTTAAGCTTTTCGAGTTCTTTCTATATCCTGGAGATGAGTGCTCTATCGGATGTGTGTGTGGCAAAGATTTTTTCCCAGAATGTTGGCTCTCTGTTCACTTCATTGATTATTTCTTTTGCTGAGAAGAAGCTTTTTAGTTTGAATCCATCCCATTTATTGATTCTTGATTTTACTTCTTGTGCTGTAGGAGTCTTGTTAAGGAAGTATGGTCCTAATTCAATATGATACAGATTTGGGCCTATTTTTTCTTCTATTAGGCGTTGGGTCTCTGGTCTGATTCCCAGGTCCTTGATCCACTTTGAGTTGAATTTTGTGCATGTGAGAGATAGGGGTTTAGTTTCAATTTGCTGCATATGGATTTCCAGTTTTCCCAGCACCATTTGTTGAAGAGGCTGTCTTTTCTCCAGTGTACATGTTTGGATCCTTTATCTAGTATAAGGTAACTGTATGTAAGTGGGTTCGTCTCTGTGTCTTCTATTCTATACCATTGGTCTACATGTCTATTTTGGTGCCAGTACCATGCCGTTTTTGTTACTATAGCTTTGTAGTATAATCTGAGGTCTGGTATTGTGATGCCTCCTGCTTCACTCTTCTTGCTAAGGATTGCTTTAGCTGTGGATGTAGAGTTTCACGGGTGGTGTATTCATATATGTACATAGGAAAGTTATGTCTGATTCATTCTACTGTTTTTCCTATTCCCATCTCCCCTCCCTTCCTTTCCATTCCCCTTTGTCTAATCCAATGAACTTCTGTTTTCCCCCCACCGCACCCACTGTTGTGTGTTAGCATTCACATATCAGAGAGAATATTCAACCTTGGTTTTTTGGGATTGGCTTATTTCACTTAGCATGATAGTATCCAGATTCATTCATTTACCAGCAAAAGGGATAAAGTTATTCTTTATGACTGAGGAATATTCCATTGTGTATATATATACATGACATTTTATTCATCCATTCTTCTATTGAAGGGCACCTAGTTTGGTTCCATAGCTTAGCTATTATTAATTGAGATGCTGTAAACATTGATGTGGCTGTGCCACTGTAGTATGCTGATTTTAAGTTCTTTTGGTATATCCTGAGGAGTGGGATAATTGGGTCAAATCAAATGGTGGTTCCATTTCAAGTTTTCTGTGGAATCTACATATTGCTTTCTAGTGTGGTTGCACCAATTTGCAATCCCACCAGCACTGTATGAGTGTACTTTTCCCCCACATCCTGGCAAACATTTATTGTTACTTGAGCGTTGCCATTCTGACTGGAGTGAGGTGGAATCTCAGTGTAGTTTTGATTTGCATTTCTTGAGTTGCTAGAGATGTTGAACATTTTTTCATATATTTCTTGGCTGTTTGTATTTCTTCTGTGAAGTACCTGTTCAGTTTCTCTGATCATTTATTGATTGGGTTATTTGGTTTTTGGTGTTAAGTTTTTTTGAGTTCTTTATATATCCTAGAGATAGATGCAAAAATTCTTAGTAAAAAACTGGCAAATTTCGTACAGAAACATATTAAAAAGATAGTGCACCATGATCAAATGGGTTTCATCCCAGGGATGCAAGGTTGGTTCAACATATGGAAATCATTAATCACAATTCACCACATCAATAGACTTAAAAGAATCACATGATTATCTGACTAGATGTAGAAAAAACATTTTGACAAAATATAGCATCCATTTATGTTATCAAATCACTAGAAAAGCTAGGGATAGTAGGAACATACCTCAACATTGTAAAAACTATATATGCTAAACCCAAGGCCAGCATTTTTTTTACAATGGAGAAAAATTGGAAGCCATTTTATGCAATTCCTGTTAAAATTCCAATGATGCTCATCACAGAACTAGAAAAAGCAGTCATGAAATTCATTTGGAAAAATAAGAGACCCAGAATAGCCAAAGCAATCCTTAGCAAGAAAAGTGATGCAGGAGGCATCACAATACCAGACCTTAAATTATACTACAGAGCTTGAGTAACAAAACCAGCATGGTATTGGCACCAAAACATGAAGACCAGTGGAACAGAATTGAAGATACAGAGACAAATCCACATAAGTACAGTTTTCTTATACTAGACAAAGGTGCCATTAACATACGTTGGAGAAAAGATAATCACTGTAACAAATGGTGCTGGGAAAACTGAAAATCCATATGTAGCAGAATGAAATTAGATCTTTATCACTAACCCTACACAAAACTCAAAGTGGATCAAGGAGCTTGGCATTAGACCAGAGACCCTGTGCCTACTAGAAGAAAAAGTAGGCCCAACTCTCCATCATGTCAGCTTAGGAATCGACTTCCTCAACAAGACTCCTAAATCTCAAGAAGTAAAATCAAGAATCAATAAATGAGATGGTATCAAACTAAAAAACTTCTTCACAGCAAAGGAAACAATCAAGAACGTGAAGAGAGAGCCTCCAGAATGGGAGAAAATCTCTGCCACCTGCACTTCAGAAAGATCATTAATCTCCAGGATCTATATTATATAAAGAACTCTCTCATGAGTGTCAGCTTCATGACATCTGTTTATGTCTGCTTTAGTAAGGCTCCAGTGTTATCTCATGGCCCTTCACTTTATGTTAACTGTTTGATATTTCCTATATTTTTGAATTCACATATTTTTTCAAAATGAGAATTTAAAACTAGTTATTTTTATTTAACTATACCACAGTAAGATTTAAGTTTTAGGTTTTATTCCAGAATAATTTTTTTCACACATAAAAACAGAATGTGTGGTCTATACCCATATAATTCTGTTTTAAGAGCAAAGGTTAGCATACTATTTTTATCTTCTGTGTACTATTTTTTAAATTAATTTTTTATTGGTGCATTATAATTATACATTATGACATATTTTTACATGCACATATCATAATTTGGTCAATTTCATTTTCTAGTACATCCACTTTTCCTTCCCTCCTCCCTTCCTCTACTAGTCTTCCTTCCACCAATTCACATTTTTTTAAAAATATTTTTTAGTTATGCATGGACAGTGTCTTTGTTTTGTTTATGTGGTGCTGAGGATCGATCCCAGTGCCTCACATATGTGAGGCAAGTGCTCTGCCACTTGAGCCACAACCCCAGCCCCTGCCAATTCACATTTTTCAGAAAAAACTTGGTTGGCCTAGTTCATTATTGTTACCAGGTTATATAATTTGCAGGCATTTGTGTCTAGTGCCTATTTTATTTAATTAGATGAGATCAGGAAGTCAGTGGATCAATAGCCATAGAGGCTGTGGATACTGTTGTATTTTTCTCTTCTTGGGTCTCTTTAGTTGATAGCAAAGGTGGCTATTGGCAACTTCAGGCTTTTGCCTTCCACCCAGCTAGTGATCCAGAAGAAATGACCCATTTCTGCAACACCTAAGTCAAATCCTTCAAATGACTCTGAAAAGCCAAGTTTGGATCTTTTGCTGTGTCTAGGATAATGGGGCACTTTGGCTCACCTGGGTCATCTGCCCAACCTGTGGCAGGGAAGGTCATAACCCCACAGAATTACATAGCATGAAGGTAGGACGGATGAAAAAGTAGCAATAATCATTGTACACTTAGACAGATATTCAAACACCTATGGAATGAAAAATATTGCATAGATGACTGAATATTTGAAGAATCTGATTAACGTACTATATCACAGTACAAGTAAAGTAAAATGCTATGTGTTTGACTATCATAAGGCTTAAAGAGGAAGCATGATTTAGGAATAGAATTTAAGATCTGCCCTTAACTTTGTATGGTGGTGAACAAACTCTTTGGGCCTCAGTTTTTTCATTTATAAATGAGGGAATGAGACTATTTCTTGAGCTGAGGATGTGGCTCAATGGTAAAGCTTGCTTGCCTAGTTATTTATGAGGCTCTGGGTTGGCTCCCAGCACCACCAAAACAAAAACTAAAAAACAAACAACTTACAGGAGTTCTTTTAAGACTTTTCCCATTTCTGATTATTTTAAAGTATAATTGTTTTCTAGGGCTAGAAATAAGTTCATTTTCTGTTTTCTAATACTATTATTTTATGTATTCCTGACACAGATTTGATTTTTTAATTAAACATTTAAAAACTTTGCCTATTGGGCCAGGTGTGGTGGCAATCCCAGTGACTCAGGAGGTTCAGGCAGGGGGATTACAAGTTGTAGGCCAGCCACAGCCATTTAGCAAAGCCCTAAAGAATTTAGGGAGACCCTAAACATAAACATAAAAAAGGAATGGGTATATAGCTCAGTGGTAAAATGCCCCTGGGTTCAGTCCCTAATGCCAAAACAAACAATAACAAAAACAAACCCCATGTTGCCTATTGGATAAATATGCACAAACACAGCTGAGATTGTCATAGTATTCTTTATAATATTGAAAAGCTGGAATTAATCTAAAACACAGGATATAAATAAGTAGTATAGTACACCCTTTTAGAAATTATGATAGCTACTTGTCTATGTATGTATAGATAGATGCTTAACAGTGTACTGTCTCTAACTGGTGAAATTTTGGGTGAATTTACTCCTCTATATTTAACCTTTTTTTTCCTCCCTACAGTGAACATAATTATTTTCAAACCATTTTTCAACAATTCTAAGGTGCACATTTAAAAATTTAACACCTTTGCAACTGGGATATGTTTATTAGTTGATGACATGCCATGGTCAAGTGACAGTCTTTCCAATATAACATCAGAAGGAAGGAAAAATAGTATTTCATATTTGATGAATAACAGTTAAAGCATTGAAGACACTTGACTATCAGAAAGATAATTCCATGGGAGTGATTAAAATTGTTTCCCTGCACAAGATGCTATTCAGTAGACTTGTTACTTGGATTGGTTAATTGAAAAAGTTGTTTAAAGTTGTTTAAAGTTATTTAAAATATATATCATAAAAATGATATATATTCCAAAGTGAAGTTACAATCTGAGTGACAAATCCTTCTAGATATTTATAATTAGTTCTCCAAATTTTTAAAATTGACTTCCTACTGAGAGTACAATTTTAAATAACAAATGTAACAGTGGTCCCTTCACCTTCTGAATATAGCCCTCCTTGCTTTAAGTTAACTGCCCTTGAACACACCTACTACAGGAAGGAGATGCTTGCTGAGGATCTGGGAAGCAAATATCTGCCAAACTAACAAGTGAATCCTAACTCGAGCCATCAGGGCGCCCTGGGACCCCCTACCAGAGCACACCTGGAATGTAACCCTTTAAAACCCCCGTCCCTGGTGATTGGGAGACTCACAGCCTTTGGGACGGGAGTTCCCTATGTTTCTCCTTTGCTAGCAAAGCAACAAACCTTCATTTTCCTTTTTCTCAAAGCCATATCCTCATTATTAAATTGGCATTGATTGGCATTGGGGACAGGGGCTAAGCTTTCGGTTACACTTACACCCTTTCCCCCAACTTTTTTTTTTTTTTGAGAGGGTTGCTGTGTTATCCAGGCCCAGCCTCCAGCTCCTGGGCTTAAGTGATCTTCCTGCCTCAGTCTCCTGAGTAGCTGTGGCTATAGGATTGTGCCACAACACCTGGCTAACAACTTACCTTTATCAGGCAAATTTACCTTTATCTTTCCAAAACATTCCACAGAGTTATACAAACATTCAGCCTAGTTGTGGAAGCAAAAACTCTCTCTTAGCATTGTTCCATTAGATTTTGTAATATTTAATTGAAAAAAATATTTGTCAAATATTAAAATTGTTATTTGAAGAACAACTGGTATAAATGAGTTTGTGAAAAGGCACAATTAACTTGACAAGCACACAATCAGTAGGGAAAGGCAAGGAGAGTGCATTGGCCATTATCTTTCAGCTTACATGATCTGGTTTTAATATTTAGTAGAATAAAGAGTGTGTGTCAACCTGAAGTAGTTAAGACAGCTGGTAACTGTATTCTGTGCTCTGTTAAGCCTCTGATTCTATTTTAGGAAATGAATAAGAGACACTAGAGACCATGTCTTAGAAATGGTTGTGTGTTACACTTGTGATCTTGCACTAAGGGACCCTTTATGGCTTTTCTCAATGTTGCTTAACTTCTGCAGCATTCAGTAGTTTGGGTCTTCAGTCAAACCCCTTCCTTTTGGAGCTTTCAAACAACCTCATATTTTTTTCACTGTCTATATGTTTTTTTTTATTTTATATTGCCTTCTTGTGTTCTAAATTCTCAGTAGAAAAAGAAGCAACATTGCTGTCTCACCCCTACTTTTTTGCCATTTTAGGAAGCTACTATGCTTAGGTATGATCTCATGGTTTTAGTTTAGACTCCAAATATTATTTATAAAGTTCATTTCCTTCTTTCTCTGAACTTAATTCTAGGGTGTTTTCTAACCCTTTGCTTTCTTTTCTACCCTCACTTTTCTCAAGTTGCTTATTTTTGAATCAGGTGAAAGGAGTAAGGAGAGTATCTTAGTGTCTTAAACTTATTTTATGCTTTATTGCAGGATAATAGAACATCTAACAGTGTTTTGGCACAGTGGGAAGACAGCATTGACATCAGCCACACCTAGAACCTAATCCAAGCCTGGGCCTACCACTTACAATTTGATTCTTTTTTTGGTATTCTTTATCAAGTGTGTAGATCTATATGGAATGTACTTTTGTTTTAACTTTATTCTTTGTTTTATATCCCTGCCTTTGCTTTCCATTTTTCTTTCTCATCATTTCATTAAGTGTTATTTTTTTGTATTGTTCATCTTCTTTTAAACCCATGCTAATTCCTTTTGCAGAAGGTGTGACATAAATCAGTCTCCTGTATACTGTGGGAATTTGAGTAATCTTTAACTTTCTGAGCCTCATTTAAGTGGTAGCCTTAACACATACTTTGGAGGGTTGCTTTGAGGATATGAGATAATATATGTAATATGTTTGGCTCAGAATCATAGACTCACAGTAAATAAGTATTATTATTATCATTATGATTCTTCCTGGTTATTAAGTTCTCTTTAGAGCTTCTATAATGGGCCTTTAAAAAAAAGGATTATTATTATTTTATTTTTTTAACGGAAGTATTACCCTTTTCTTGTTATTTTCATTCCCTCTTTTTGTCATGGTTGAAATAATATAGAATCTTAAATGCTTTCTTTCTGGCTTAGTTTGATTCTCTTTGATCTATTTTTTGTCTTGAGATCTGGATAGACCTAATTCTTCTTCCTATGAAAGATTTTTGGAGAAAGTCCTAACTTTCATTTTGCCCTTTGATTTCTGTTTTCTTCCCACCTACTTTATTTTTCTGAGGCACTGACCCCAGAGAAGAAGAATTATTTTTTTGAGCCTCCAAATTAAATACTGTTCTGGTTTTAAACCATCTTGATTGAATTTTTAAGCCTTTTTACTGTAAGGTAACTTCTGCAGGAATAGGCCATTTTGTTGGGAGACTCTCAAATGTTGGTGTATACTGATCTTTTTTCTTGTTCCAGTATCCCCAGGAAGGAATACTGACTGTCTCTTCTATAGAAGCTAAGTAACGGTTAGAGTGAAGGATTACAGTGAAGAGCATCTTATGTCATTCAAGGCTGAGCTTGATGTTTAAGACCAGAATTTCTGTGATTCATCTTCCCTAGATATTTATCCTTCAGACTCATACCTGGGGAAGAAGACTAGTTGCCTGGCATTGTTGATGGAATTAGGGGATCTAGCTACTCTTTTAAAAGTTTTTCAACCAACATTTCTGTGTTTAGCCTTACTTCTTGTGTTGGTTAGCTTTCTATTACTATAAAAAAAATAGTAATAGAAAGGACAATTAACTTACAAAGAGAAGAGATTTGTTTTGATTCCTGATTTTAGAAATTCTAGCTCATGAACAAGTGGATCTGTTGCTTTTAGGCTCTGATGGGGATGCTGGGGAGCAATGGTGGGGAATGTGGTGGATCAAACTGCTTACTTCATGGCCAGAAGCAAAAGAGAAAGAAACTAGAGTTCCACAGTCCCTTTGAGGGCACATCCGCAATGACCCCAGGACTTCTCACTAGGCTCCCTCTCCTGAAGGTTCCACTACCTCCAAATAGTGTCACTCTGGGGATCAAGTCTTTAACACATGGGCCTTTAGGGGACATTTAACATTCATACCTTAGCATTCCTGTAACCCACCAGCTATATCCTGGCCCTGATAAGTACCTGTCTGTGATGGGGCTTTGTTTTTTTCTTGACTTCCCACTGCTGGCGCTTAGATTTCGTTTTTTCCAACATGCCAAGTTAGTTACCACTCATCATTTCCTCTCCTAGTCTCTTTGTCCTTTTGGATTTTTGCTAGTTTTGTTCCTTTACTGTTATTTTAGGGAGTCTTGGGAGGGATAGGAGATAACTGTGTGTGTGTTTTGTCTACTTTGTTTAATAAGAAGTGAGTTGTTTATTGAGCACTGACTCTTAGGAGGAACTTTCCATATGGCATAGATTGTCTTTTGTAATTTTTACCAATGGCTTTCAGTGTACAGCGCTTATGTATTAGGTACTGTATTAGAAGCTGCAAGCCAAACATTATTATTCCTTTTTATAGGGGAAGAGACTGGGCTGAAAGGATTGTAAAGATGCTCACAGTCATGTAACTATCAAGGGACAGGTTTTCTACAGTGCTTTTGCTTATTTTCTGAGTGACACTGCATATAGCAGAATATTGATTAATAGGACTTCCACATAGTTATGTTCAATTCAGTTAGCTCTGAAGTAAACAGTTTAGATTAATAAATGGGTCTTTGTGTTTAGTTCCATACAGTGTTTATCTGATGGGCCTAGGGAACCTAGGACTCAATGCTTTTTTTTTCTCTTTTTCTGGGAACATTTTGACATAATCTTTTTTTTTTTTTTTTTTAAATTTTTTCTTAGTTGTAGATGGACACAATGTCTTTATTTTATTGCTTTGTATGTGGTGCTGAGGATCGAACCCAGGGCCTCATGCATGCGAGGCAAGCACTCTACCACTGAGCCACAATCCCAGCCCCGACATAATCTTATTTGCGATGGCATTGATCTTTGATTAAATTGTTCATTGGGGATAGGGTTGTAGCTCAGTGGTAGGGCACTTGCCTAGTACATGTGAGCACACTGGGTTCGATCCTCAGCACCACATATAAATAAGCAAAATAAAGGTATTATACCATTTACAACTAAAAAAAGAAAAGAAAAAAATTGTTCATTGACTTAGTGGAATGATAAAATGACTTGATCTTGAGCAATATCCTTTATTTCAGATAATTCCATTTGAATATTATTTAATTATATACATAGAGGCTGGAAGGAGACATTCTAGAAGTGATAGATGATAAGGCTATTAACTTGATGGGAGATTTGCATATCTTCTCAGCTCACAAATCTACAAATGCTATTCATTTCCTTAAAAATAACTGGATCTTAATTTAAGCTAAAAAGAAACACCAAAAGGAATTTGACTTGGTCTCCTGATGTAATTACCTTTACCTAATATGAATTATATCAATAAATATTTTCTTTTATTTGTTCTGAATATATTACCTGTCACTTCCATTGGGTATCACCTTATCATCATTGTAGATCATGTAATTTACTAAACTTATATAAAAGCTCCTTCCAGTATTGTACATGTGGTGATTTAAATACCTTTTTACATTGGTGATTTATGGTGCCGTTGTTTTGACATCAGATTATTTAATAACTATAAAAAGTATTTGCTTTTTGGGCTTTAAACAAGATCCTACAGTAAGCTCTATTGAGTAGTTTGTTTTTCTTCCCCACAACCACAGAGAATAAGTCCTTGTTTTTGGTAAAGATTTTAAAAACAATTTTCCCCCCCATGGAACTTTTAAAAAGAGGCTACCCTTTTTGATTCTCCATTTAAAAACCAACCTTCTAGCCGGGCGTGGTGGCGCACGTCTGTAATCCCTGCACTTTGGGAGGCTGAGACAGGAGAATCGCGAGTTCAAAGCCAGCCTCAGCAATGGCGAGGTGCTAAGCAACTCAGTGAGACCCTGTCTCTACATAAAACACAAAATAGGGCTGGGGATGTGGCTCAGTGGTTGAGTGCCCCTGAGTTCAATCCCTGGTATCAA